>JABUQX010041044.1:10000-20000 GCA_015478945.1 Trachelipus rathkii | reverse complement strand
ATCAATTATTTACCTACTAATAATTATTGAATGATGAATGGCATTTTTAAATTAACTACATAGTCAATACAGTTAGGCTTTAATTGACATAAAGCCAAATATTCTGCATTGAATAGGTATGAGATGATGTTAGCATTAAACTATTAATGTTATTTTCAAATTTAATCTTAAATATTAATACCTTAATAACTAAACAAACCTAAAAATAATAATAATAATAATAAATAATAATACCTTATTACAACCACAAATATGTACAAACATTTGAAGTCACAACACCAGACGGAGTTACAACAAGAGGAAGAATTACAGGAAGAGGAAAAAGCTAAAAAAGCACAAAAATGTATCATGAGTGACTTTGTACCCTCAAATATCAAGAAATCAAAAGTTGAATGCATTCCATCTACATCAAGTAGCTCACATTCTCAAATAACATTAGAAGAAACTCTCGAACTCACAAAAAAGTGGGACATAAACAATGAGGAAGCAAAAAAAATTCATGTTGCTATTGGTGAAATGATAGCTCTTGATGTACAGCCATTTTCAATTGTTGAAGATGTTGGTTTCAGAAGACTGATGAAGCTGCTTAAGCCTAATTATGAACTACCTTCCAGAAAATATTTCACTGCTACAATAATTCCCAATTTGCATGTCCAAGTCATGAATAAAGTACAAAGCAAGATTGATGAAGCAACCAATATGAGTTTCACTACTGACATTTGGACTAAAAATGCTAATACATCATTCATCAGGTAATAATTAAAAACAAATTGAATTAGTAATTTAATAATAAATTATTTACCTACTAATAATTACTGAATGATGAATGGCATTTTTAAATTAACTACATAGTCAATACAGTTAGGCTTTAATTGACATAAAGCCAAATATTCTGCATTGAATAGGTATGAGATGATGTTAGCATTAAACTATTAATGTTATTTTCAAATTTAGCTAGTTGCAAGTTTCATTTTTTAGTTAAAATAACTTACTTCATTCATACTACTGAATAATTAATTTCAGACAATTTAAATATATGATGTTTCTCTTTATCAGCTTGACAGCAAACTGCATTGATAAAAACTTCAATATGTCAATGGTTGTACTAAGAGTCAAGCCTTTTCCTGATTCACATACAGCTTCCAACATATGTGAAATTGTTCAAGATGTAGTGGATGAGTATAAAATCCCTTCTTATAAAGTGCACATGATTGTGCATGACAATGCAGCAAGCATGGTGAAGGGCATTGCAAATACTGACTTCAAAAGTCATAGCTGCTTTCTCCATACCTGTCAGATGGTTGTTCTGGATGCCATATTTGAGAAGCAGATAATGAAAGACATCATTGCAAACTGTCGTCAAATTACTGGACATTTCAATCATTCACCCTCAGCATATGCAAAGCTGGAGGAGCTTCAAACCCACCATAACTTGCCAAAACACAAATTAATTCAAGATGTGAGCACACATTGGAATTAAGTTATTAAGTGTTTTCTCTTTCGGGGTAAAACCGACCGGGCCAAGGGGCAAAACCGGTCAATATAAACTTATGTAATAATGTCCTAATTTTTAAAAATATTTTCTTTGTTTACATATATGATAGACTATAAGACTTTTGTTTAATGTTTTCTATACTACATATCTTTCTTTCTATAGTGTAAGGATAAAAAAGTGCAAATCAATACTGTATAATTTTTTTAAATGAAATTTGTTTACATACCGGTAATATAAAGGGCCTTTTTTGTTAACAAGTGTAAATATTATTAATATTATTAAAAATTATTAAAATTGATTGTCATAATTTAAATTATGATAATCGAAATTTTTTTTGGTCAACAAGTTCATGTGAAATGTGCCTACATACTGGTAATATAAGTGACTATTTTGTTAACAAGTACAAATATTATCAGTATTATTAGAAATTATGAAAATTGATTGTCATAACTCTTTTTTTCAATGTCTATTTAGCATAAAACGATGAAAATAAAACTTCAAAATTTTGGAAAAAAATTAAAAATATGGAAAAAATTAAATAAAATATAAATTCTTATTTTTTCTACCCAAATTAAGTTTATAACACTATTAAGATCTATTTAACATTTAAATTATATTTAAATTTAGTTTGGACAAGCACAAACATAATAATATTTAATGAACTTGAAAATGACCGGTTTTCCCACCATTCAATTTTTTTGAAATTTCCATTTTTCAAAAATTTTAAGAAACATTTATTCAGATATTTGGTAATTGTGGTGCAGTTCACACTTGACTTCATGTAAATAGTGTATAAAAACTACAAGCATATAATTTACACAAATGGCATTAAAAAATTCTTTGAAGTTTATTTTACAAATTTAAGTAATTTTAAATTTGTATTTTCAATAAAAAATATATCAAATAACACATATATAGGCACTTGTCCTTTAAAAGGAAGTTACATAAAGAGACATGATATCGAAAATCGCAGAACTCTGCTCATGCAGCCCTGTAGTGTCACATGTTAGCTAAAACTCCAATAGAAAGATCGTGAGAATTACCACAAGTTGCTTTTTTTATCATGTTAATTTTTATATGTTAATTTTTTTAAAAAATTTTATAATTTTTTTCTAAGGGGCTCGTAAGTCCCCCCTGTCGTCCCCCGCTGAAGCTGAGAGACCCTGACTCTTTCCATCTTTGCGATTTAATCTTGGGTATTCCTTTAGTTAAAAAAAAAAATGTTATTGGCAACCTTGATGCACTATTGCCTTGAAATAATCGAAAAAAAATTGATTACATTGTTTGTTCGATATATATTGGTTAACTTCCTTTTAAAGACATGTTTTTTATATATATATATATATATATATATATATATATATATATATATATATATATATATATATATATATATATATATATATATACCGTAAAATGGGGTAATTCGGTCCATGTGGGGCAATTCGGTCCAGTGGCTCAAAATAGCCTTTACAATGTAAAATATATCTTTAAAGATGTAAAATAATGTGGTTTTATGTCTTAGGTATTATTTTTTTATGAAACCTTTAATTTAAGTCAATTAATTGATTTTTTTTTTCCTGAGCACTATAAAATCGGGTAAATTTTAGCCCTATTGCTAAGAATCATACAGGTCAAAATAATTGTACTACATTATTGGTACCAAGATATAGTACTTAAAAATAGTTCATAACCTTAATGCAATCGTTGGAGTCATTCAGGCAAGAGATAAATATGTTTTATTACAAAAATTGTAACGTGGGGCAATTCGGTCCAGGTCTAAAAATTTGAATGGGGCAATTCAGTCCACATTGAAATCTTCATTAAATTAAATTTTTTAATACTCTTTTACAAAAAGATGTTCGAAATATAATGTTTAAAATAATTTTTGCACTTTTACAGCAAGATAGGTAGGTAAAGTTTTTCCTATATATATATATATATATATATATATATATATATATATATTATATATATATATACATATTATATATATTATTAGTATATATATATATATAATATATTTACAGTACATTTATTATATATATATATATATATATATATATATATATATATATATATATATATATATATATATATATATATATATATATATATATATATATATATATATATATATATATACCGTATTTATAATATATATATATATATATATATATATATATATATATATATATATATATATATATATATATATATATATATATATATATATATATAATATATTTTATATAATATATATATATAAATTAATAAAAAAAAAAAATTATATGTAGATAAATAAAAATTTAGATAAATATATATATATTGATATAATATATATATATATATATATATATATATATATATATATATATATATATATATAGGCACTTGTCCTTTAAAAGGAAGTTACATAAAGAGACATGATATCGAAAATTGCAGAACTCTGCTCATGCAGCCCTGTAGTGTCACATGTTAGCTAAAACTCCAATAGAAAGATCGTGAGAGTTACCACAAGTTGCTTTTTTTATCATGTTAATTTTAAAATGTTAATTTTTTTAAAAAATTTTATAATTTTTTTCTAAGGGGCTCGAGCCAACTGAGGGACAGAGGGAAAAAAAAATGTTATTGGCAACCTTGATGCACTATTGCCTTGAAATAATCGAAAAAAAATTGATTACATTGTTTGTTCGATATATATTGGTTAACTTCCTTTTAAAGGACAAGTTCCATATATATATATATATATATATATATATATATATATATATATATATATATATATATATATATATATATATATATATATATATATATATACCGTAAAAGGTTAGTAGGGATGTTCGAGGCGAGGAGGGAGCGACCTAGGGGTAGACAGGAATAGTGATTCACCTAGGCAGGAAGATGAGAGGGAAAAGGATAAAGTAGTTGATAATTAGGTCTGCAGATAAAATAGAGTTTGTAGGAACTAGAAATAATAATTTAAAGATGAGGATCTCGAAGTCAATAGCCTGTGACCTGCTAGTTAACAGGTTCACTGGCTTCCGATGCGGAGGATCAGAGAGTGCCAATGGTAATGTTGAGTTTTCTGAAGGGAAGACTGATAAATTGCTAATTGAAGACTCTATGACACGATACCTAGATAGGACTTTTCAAACTAAGAATAAAAAGAAACGATTGAGAGTATGTTATCCAGTGCCAGAGTGAGTGATATCGTGAATAGGATAGATAGAGAGATTGATTCTACAAATGTTAGAGGTGATTGTGCATGTGGGTACAAATGATATAGGGCATAGAAGGTCAGAAGAATTAATAGCAGATTATAGGAAATTGATTCAGAAGATGAAAGCTAGTGGAAGAAGGTGCATGATTTCTGGGATTTTACCTAGGTTAGGTGCAGGTCAGGAATGGGGAGTAGGGCTTTTAGGTGTAAATAAAGGGTTAGGAACATTATGTTCTTTTCAGAAAATATTAGGTTTTTGGATTTGTGGAAAGAATTTCTGGATAAAGATCTTTTGCAGCAGATGGAGTTCACTTGAGTCGTAAGTTGAGCTTTTTCGAGTACCAGTGGAGACTTGTTTAGCAAAAACTAGGTAAAGTTGGGGTGGTGGGCTAAATCTGGATACAAATAATAGCAATGATAACGTAAAGTGGGGAGAAAAGAATAATGTTGTTTACAGGTTTAAATAATGCATGAAGCAATAAAATAACACATTTCGGTATTCAAATGTTTCTACACAAATGCTCAAGCCTTAGAAATAAAAAGATGAGCTGATTAGTTATTCCATAAATGAGAATCTAGACATTATTTGCATAACTGAGGCATGGCTTAATGAAGAAGTTATATGGAACTCTTTCAGGAATATGAAATAGAGGAGATATTCACTTTATTTATACCAGCGTAGAGGAAAAAAGGGTGGTGGTGTGGCGTTTATGTTAAAAGCAATATTCAATCTGTACTAATGACTGACTTTAAAATTAATGCATGATATTAATTCAGTGTGGGTAATATCCGTATATACAATAATCATAAAGAATAGGGATTTTTATAGACCTCCTGGCAGAGTCCAGAATTAGACCGTGAGATGTGAAAGAAATTGAGACAGCATGCCACAGAAAAGAAAAAGGAGTCATAATGGGTGATTTTAATTTTCCTGCCATTCAATGGGATCTTGTCTAATATGGACCATAGTAGCTCTGCATTCATAAATTGTTATACTAATAAATTGTTGACCCAGATGGTCAAAACCAGAAGATTACGATCCCACTATAACTTAATATTAACTAAACGATGAAATATGGTAGATTGAAGTTTAGAGTTGAGAGAATAGACTTAGTGACCATATATAATTAGATTAATAATGAATTGATATCTGGGCCCAAATTGCAAGTTAATTAAGGAAAAGATCATAGATTTCCCGAAATGGCGATTTCACCAAATTTCGAGACATTGCTTATACAACTGACTGGAATAAAGAGTTTAAAGACCACAAAACTGTTTTATCAGGTGGGAACACAATTTAAACAAATTTTAATGAATATTCAGTCAGTATGTTTTAAGAAAACGCCATTAGGGTGCGAAGAGAAAACCTGTTTGGTGAAATAGAGAGATAAGAGAGAAAATAATGAAAAAGTGTAGATGTTTTAAAATAATCAAGGGTAGTAATAGGGAAGTTGATTTAGAAAATTAAAGGAAAAATAGAAATGAACTTAACCATTCAATAAGAAGCAAAGAGAAGGCAGAAATTAATTTAGCAAGGAAATGAGTAAATAAAAACCTGAAGAAGTTTTTTAGCTTTATAAATTAAAAGTAAGAATAGGAAATTGGGCCAATTAAAATTGATGAAAATTTAGTGAGTTCAGATTAGGGTGTGTCAACATTTTCAATGCTTATTTTGCTGCAGTGTTTACTGAGAAAGATTAGATAATAGTTCGGAGACTAATAGTTCTCTGTATGCATGTAACAAATAGACTTACAGAAATTTGAATTTGATGTAAAAAGATATTAACGTTATTAGATCTACTTGATCCAAGGTTAAAGCTGCAGGCCTGATGTATATTGTAAATTCTGAACGAGGTAGTACCAGCATTGCAAAGGCACTGTATTTGATTTTAAACATTCTATAACATTTGGTGAGGTACCAGATGACTGGAAAACAGCATATGTTTTGCCTATTTATAAGAAAGTAAGGAAGAATTGGGAAATTATAGGCCAGTTAGCTTAACATCTCTGGGTGTAAAAGTTCTGAAAAGTTAATGAAAGGTCATATAGAGAAATATATAGAAGATAACATATTGTATGACCCCCAGCACGGTTTCAGAAAGGGTAGTTTGTCAGACAAACCTTTTAGATTTATGGAATACATTTACTGACTGCATTGACAGAGGAGATCCAGATTAATTGTATATTTAACTTTAGCAAAAGCTTGTGATAAGCGTCCCCACATTATAAGCTGATGAAAGAAGTTATTGCAATGTGAAAATGGAGTGGTACATGGTTGGATTAAAGAGGGGCAAATAGAAAACAGTGTGTACAACAAATGGCAATAAATCATCATGGGAAATAGTGAAGAGTGTGTTCCCACAGGGTTCAGTGCTTGGGCCACTATTGTCCTCATATTGATATAAATGATTTAGACCAGGGACTTAATGCAAGGTTTTCTAAGTTGGCAGATGATACCAAAGTGGCCACCACGTTAGGAATAGTGAAGGATGTATAAAGATTCAAAATATCTTGATAAACTCTTGGGTGGGCAGATGTGGCAATGAATTTTAATAGTAAAAATGTTGTAAGGTTCTTCACCTAGGTTACTCAAGTAAAAGTTTTAACTACATAGATATGGGATTGCTTGAGTCTGTGACCAAGAAAAAGATTAGGTGTGATATAAGCAGTAATTTGAAGTACTTAATCATGTTTTGGAAGCTAAGAAATAAAGTAATAAATGCTGGCATATAAATCGCAATGTGTTTATCAAGAGCAAAGGAAAAAGTAAATTGTAAATAGCTATGTTAGGCCAGTAATAGGAGTATTGTGCACAAGTTTGGCCCCTATTAAAGAAAAGACTTAATATGCTTAGAGCGATGCAACGTAGGCAACAAGGATGATTTCGGTTTGCAGGTAAAGTATGAGGAGAGGCTAAGGAGTTAGGAATGTTTTCTGTTAGAAAGCGATTTCTCAGAGGGACATGATACAAGTCTTACAAAATATTTTACTCTATGGATAATACAGAGACAATAAATTTTCATAGTAGAGCATGGACAGGTGACCAGGGGGCATAATAAGAAAATTAAGAAGAAAGCATGCCATCTTGATATAAGAAAGCATGCATTCAGTAATAGTTGTTAAATTTTGAAATAGTCTGCCACGAGGTTGTTGAGTTGACCTCAATTGCAACATTTTAAAAAAGTATGGGTATATGGATGTGTGGGGTATCATATAATATATTTAAACGAAGCCAAATTGGCGGCGGTTAGTTACAGTAGTTATTGTTAGACTGCATGTGTGCCATAACTTAGTTATAATGCATGTGGATGTGTTTTGATTACAGATATATATCACTTTAGTTGTTGACTAAGCCAAATGGCTAGCATGGGATGATTGGTATCATATATATTATATCATTAAGTTTTGACTAAGCCAAATTGTGGATTTGTAGTTACAGTAATTTGACAAGGCTCCTTAGGGTGCTTTGTGGTAGGCTCATGAACATGTTGGTTAAGTGGGTATGACGACAGTCTCGACAGCCATGTGGCTTCTTACTGTCTCTATATTCTTAATGTCTTAAAATGGGGTAATTCGGTCCATGTGGGGCAATTCGGTCCAGTGGCTCAAAATAGCCTTTACAATGTAAAATATATCTTTAAAGATGTAAAATAATGTGGTTTTATGTCTTAGGTATTATTTTTTTATGAAACCTTTAATTTAAGTCAATTAATTGATTTTTTTTTTCCTGAGCACTATAAAATCGGGTAAATTTTAGCCCTATTGCTAAGAATCATACAGGTCAAAATAATTGTACTACATTATTGGTACCAAGATATAGTACTTAAAAATAGTTCATAACCTTAATGCAATCGTTGGAGTCATTCAGGCAAGAGATAAATATGTTTTATTACAAAAATTGTAACGTGGGGCAATTCGGTCCAGGTCTAAAAATTTGCCTGGGGCAATTCGGTCCACATTGAAATCTTCATTAAATTAAATTTTTTAATACTCTTTTACAAAAAGATGTCCAAAATATAATGTTTAAAATAATTTTTGCACTTTTACAGCAAGATAGGTAGGTAAAGTTTTCCTATATATATATATATATATATATATATATTATATATATATATATATATATATATATATATATATATATATATATATATATATATATATATATATATATATATATATATATATATATATATATATATATATATATATATATAGGCACTTGTCCTTTAAAAGGAAGTTACATAAAGAGACATGATATCGAAAATTGCAGAACTCTGCTCATGCAGGCCCTGTAGTGTCACATGTAGCTAAAAACTCCAATAAAAGATCTGAGATTACCACAAGTTGCTTTTATCATCGTTAATTTTATGTAATTTTTTGAAAAATTGTTATAATTTTTTCTTAAGGGGCTCGATGCCAACTGAGGACAGAGGGGACGAATCCCCCCTTGTCGTCCCCTGCTAAGCCGAAGAGACCCTGGATCTTTCCATCTTGCACGATTTAATCTGGTATTCCTTTAGTTAAAAATAAAATAAATATTGGCAACCTTGATGCACTATGCCTTAATAATCGAAAAAAATGATTTACATGTCTTGTGGTCGATATATATTAGGTTTAACTTCCTATTTTTAAAGGACAAGTGTCCATAGTTATTATATATAGATATATATAATATATATATATATATATATATATATAATATATATATATATTATATATATATATATATATATAATATATACACGTAAAATGGGGTATTTCGGCCACCTGGGGCAATTCGGGCCAGTGGCTCAAGAAAATACCTTACCCAATGAAAAATATATCTTAAAGATGTAAATAATGTGGTTATATGTCTTAGGGTATATTTTTTGTTCAACCTTTAATCAAGCACTCCTAAATAATTTTTTTTCCATGAGCACTATAAAAATCGTCGTAATTTTAGCCCTCATTGCTAAGAATTCATACAGGTCAAAATTAATGTACTACATTATTCGTACCAGATAGTACTTAAAAATAGTCATTAACCTTAATCAATCGTTGAGTCATTCAGGCAAGAGATAAATATGTTTTATTACAAAAATTGTAACGTGGGGCAATTCGGTCCAGGTCTAAAAATTTGCCTGGGGCAAAACAATATTGTAATACCATTATGTTTAAAATTGAAAACTGACTTATCATGGTTTATCAAATAAAACACTTTAATGAGGATTCTTAGGAATGTGAAAATTGAAGTGGACCGAATTGCCCCACCCCCCAAAATCGTGGGGCACATTACTTAT
>JABUQX010041043.1:0-17500 GCA_015478945.1 Trachelipus rathkii | reverse complement strand
ATTTGCGGAACATCCCGCATCCGAATCCGCATCCTCACTTAACGGCACATCCGCATCTTCTTTTGAAAAATGAGGATGTTGAGGATGTTTTCTACATTAGATTAAATGCATATAAAATAAATATTATTTGGCATCTTTATCATGGGAGTTTATGGGAATAATTGTAATATTGAATTTCGATTTGTTTATATATATTACTATATAATATAATATTATATTATATATATATATATATATATATATATATATATATATATATATATATATATATATATATATATATATATATATATATATATATATATATATATATATATATATATATATACTACCTCTTCTCTTTCCTCTATATATATAATCGTGTTATGTCAAGTCATTTCCATCACTAATATATATATATATATATATATATATATATATATATATATATATATATATATATATATATATATATATATATATATATATATATATATATATATATATACCATTGTTTAACTACATTCTAGTGCAATGATATAATTGAAGGTTAGGTACCCAACTTAAATATCTTTTATAATTTTCAGAATATTAGTAATAATATAATAAACATTTATAAAATTACAAGTAGACAGTGTAAAACGTTGCCAGATTCATTTTGTTATGTGTGTGGAAATTATGTTAGTTCTAAGCAACATTTCCACCAAAATTGTGAAGGGAAATATAAGAACCATTTATATATATATAATAATATATATATATACTATATATATATATATAAATATATATATATATATGTAATATATAATATATATATATATATATGTTTATATATGTATAATATGTAATAATAATAATAACAATAATATAATATATATATATTCATATAATAATATAATAATAATAATAATAAAAAGTGTGAGGGGAAAAATATATATATATTTATATATATATATATATATATATATATATATATATATATATATATATATATATATATATATATATATATATATATATATATATATATATATATATATATATATATATATATTTAATTTTATTTCAAACTTTAAGATAAGCATCCGCATACTCATCCTCATCCTCCCGAATCCGCATCCGCATCCTCATCCTCTTTAAGATCCGCATCCGCATCCGCAAACAGTCAAATTTTGACATCCGGTCCATCACTAGTGTCGATGCACGCCCGCTCGCTGAAACGCTCTCTTCTAATGCGCGCTGCGCGTGAGCGGTGCCGTGTAACAACTTGCTCGCATAATTAATTGACTAAATAAAATTGTTTGAAAAACTGAAAAGAGTATTATTATTATTATTATTATTATTATTATTATTATTATTATTATTATTATTATTATTATTATTATTATTATTATTATTATTATTATTATTATTATTATTATTCTTTTTATTATTATAGATATTATTATTATTATTATTATTATTATTATTATTATTATTATTATTATTATTATTATTATTATTATTATTATTATTATTATTATTATTATTATTATTATTATTATTATTATTATTATATAATTATTATTATTATTATTATACTAAATATTTGAATTAATAAATTCAAACCTCTGAAAGAATTTTCTTTTAATAAAATTAGTGAAGCAAAACAATTTAAAAAAGAAATGCTTTTTTTTTACATAAAATTGGAATGTAAAAGCAAAAGCCTCGATTATTATTCATAGTTTGCCTTTAAAATGGAATTGGTTAGGGTTGATGAGTAAAGCTGAAAAAAGTGAACATCAGCATACCTCCAGGACTGACACACTACCATATCTTTTACTCTATATTTCTATACTATTCTACTACTATACTCTTTCATATTTTTTTTCCTCTTTATATATATATATATATATATATATGTACTATATACCATATATCTATATTTTTATATTTCTTATATCTTTCCTTTACTATATATACTATATACTCTCTTATACTACTTTCACTATACTACTACTTTTATATATATATATATATGTTATCAATAGAGTTGGTTTAAGATATTATTTCACCATAATAATATTAATATATATATATATAAAAATATATATTTGCCTTCTTATCTAGATATAGTATATATATATATATATATATATATATATATATATATATATATATATATATATATACACTCACTACTATCAGGACGGGCATACTATATATATAACTTATATATACATATACATATATATATATATATATATATCATATATATATGTATATATATCATATATGTATATATCATCATTAAAGTTGATTTTGAATATTAACTTTCTTACATAATAGTTGTCTTTAACCAAGCTCAGCTTCATTCTATTTATGTTATCAACCTTTCAGTGTTTACCATTTATTTAAGTTTGTGATATATAATTTTAAAATTTGGCAACATTACTCTTATTAGAGAGAGAGAGAGAGAGAGAGAGAGAGAGAGAGAGAGAATGTTTAGGATGATGTAGTTGCTCTATTTTAAAAATATATATATATATATATATATATATATATATATATATATATATATATATATATATATATATATATATATATTTTTTATAGATATATATATATATATATAGAAATTAATATATCTCTAATACCGATAAATTACTTAATATACAGATATATATATAATGTGCTCTTTATATAAAGATATTATAATTATAATATATAGATATATTAGATTTAAAATATATATATATATATATATATATATATATATATATATATATATATATATATATATAAAATATAAATATAAAAAAATATATATATATAAATATATATATATATATAGATATATATATATATATATATATATATATATATATATATAATAATATGTAATAACAACAATAATATATATATATATATATATATGTAATATATATATATATATATATATATATATATATATATATATATATATATATATATATATATATCAGTGGCGTAGTTAAGGGATAGGCTGGGTAGGCAGTGCCTATCTTATTTTTAAGAACAAATTAATAATTAAGAAAAACAAATAAAAAAATATAAAAAATGTTAATATAATAAGAAACCATAAGAAAATTAATCTACAAAATCTTAAAGAAATATAAAACAAAAAATGAGCTATTTATGCTTTGCCTGCCTATCTACTGCATAACTTGCCTACCTAAGGTACGCGTAGCTGAAATAAAATATCTCCTATATTTGCAATGATATTAGGACAGGCGAGCCTGCTCTTCGTTTGGCGTTGTTGCCATATATCGGGTATTTTTTTAAATTTTCTTTGGAAACCGTTTTTCGCTTGCAATTTTAATTAATCTCATTATTTATTTATTTATTTATTTATTTATTTATTTATTTATTTATTTATTTATTTATTTATTTATTTATTAATAATAATATATATTAATAATAATAATAATAATAATAATATAAGAATAATAATATATGTAATTATAATAATATGTATATATATATATATATCTTCTATAACTATATGTATAATAATAATATGTAATAATAATAATACAAATATAAATGAATAAATAGAAAAATCAACTTTCAAATCTATAAATAATTTTATTGCATATTTAGTCTATAATATTATAATAATATAACAATAATAATAATAATAATATAATAATAATAATAATAATAATATAATATATATAATATATATAATAATATGTATATATATAATAATAATATATAATATAATAATAATAATATATATATATCTTAACCTACCCAATGTAAAGACAAAAGATGAGTATTTGAGTAATAATAATAATAATAATAATAATAATAATATAATAATAAAAATAAAAATAATATATAATAAATAAATAAATAAATAAATAAATAAATATATATATATATATATATATATATATATATATATATTCCGTTATAGAGTAGAGGCCTTTGAGGAAATATAAATTTTCATGAAATTTTAAAACTTTTATGATGTAAATATATTTAGCAGTCCATAAATATTTGCAATTAACGAAAGCAAAAATATTTCTCGTATATATGAAACGATAGATAACCCTTAGGATTCGAGTGGGTTTCGATCAGGTGCCTTATGAGACAATACGTAAATCTTTCCCCCTTTTAGCGTTTCATGTAAGAAAATTCAATTATCATCAAGGCAACTTAGTTTAAAGTTATATTTTTTTAAGACTTATCACTTAATGTATTAATATTTTGTAACAAAATGAAATTGTGTTAATGTACGTACTAGTGAGAGCCTTATAATGGATCGAAAGTTTATATTAGAGTTTATATTGGACTTTATTTTGTTTATATTACTTTATATTAGAGTTTATGTTAGTTTATATTGGAGTTTATGTTTATTTATATTAGAGTTTATATTAGTTTATATGAGAGTTTATATTAGAGTTTATTTCAGTTAATAAGATCTATTTTTAGATTTTATATTAGAGTTTATATTAGTTTATATGGTAGTTTATATTAGAGTTTATAATAGTTTATATTAGTTAATATGATCTTGTATTAGATTTTATATTAGAGTTTATGATATAATTTACGCAGCTACCTTGGGGGCAATCGTTAGAGTGACAAAGTCGCAAGGCAATGGGTTAGGGTTCGAACCCTCGTCCGAATCATAGGTAAAAATTACCTAGAGCGGTTCCTTTCTTAGAACAGGGTGGCCAGCATCCCGAAGAGGCCAGGCATGTAACTAGAAAACTATAACATCTACTGGAAAATAAATAACATTTTTGATTTCAGCAAGTAATTTCATCGATGAAACTTAAAAAAAAAATTATTTTATTCTAATATTTATTAATAACACCTTTAATATTAGTATAATCTTAGATCTGGCACGCGTACGCTGTGATTGACCTTGAATCCCTGCAGTTATTCACGAGAGCAAGAGTTACCAAATAGTATTTTATTTTTACGCTTTGGAGAAAATGTTATTTTTTCTTTTTATATCCTTTTTAGGGGGTTCGAGCCGACGGAGGGACAGAGGGGGGACGAAGTCCCAACCGTTGTCCCCGGTAGGCCGAGAAACCCCTACTCTGTCCATCTTTAAGTTTTACCCGTGGGGTATTCTTTAGTTAAAAAAAAATTCAACATTTGGCAACTTTGCGCGCTTTCTTGGTACTTCGAGCTCCTTCGTAATTCTTAGAAAACTATGCTTATCATACAGCTTTCTATCATTTTTAATAATTTTAAATTTTTCAAAATCGTTATTTTATTTATTTTTTTAAGAAAGACATGGATAAAAATGTCTCCTGATTAATAAAATGTTTTTTATTTTCTTGTAGCTGTTATAGTTTTTTAGTTACATGCCTGGCCTCTTCAGGATGCTGACCGAACAGGGCAATGTCAGCGAGGTGCGAACTTTTATTTAGAAAAAATACTCCGGTTCCAGATTCACCGGCTCCGGCTCCGGCTCCGGCTCCGGCTTCAGATCCGGCTCCGACTACGGGTACCTTTATTTAACAGTAATTTTTATCAGGATCCGGCTTCGGATTCACCCTTAAAGAAACTTTTTTCCGACTCCGCCGCTCCGGCACTTTATGGTTATGGTTAGACGATTTTTTTTATTTTCAATTTCAAATAGTAATAAATAATAATAAAATACTCAAACATTTTATTAAACTTTAAAATAATAACCAAAATGTTAAAAGTTTTCCAGTAATGGGATACTAGAATTTTTGGTTTAAAACAGGGCTATGGGATCGGAATCGGTAATCTTTGGAAAATCGGATGTAGAGTCCGGTATCATGGAATCGGTAAACTTTAGAAAAACGTAATCGGAATCAGAGTCTAGTATCATGGAGAATCTGTAAACTCTGGAAAATCGGAATCAGAGTCCGGTATAGGGGGATTCGGTAAACTTTGGAAAATCGGAACCGGAGTGCGGAATAACTGAATCAGTAAACTTTGAAAAATCGGAAATGGAATCGGACTTCGGTTTGAACCTTGCATGTTCATAAGTAGTTGAAATTCGGAATACCTGTTTTTGAATACTGGAAATCGACACCGATTTCTGAATCGGAAATCCAAAGTAGTATTAATCAGTATATTACTACAAACTAGCTCTATATTCCAGTTTATAGAGTATTATATTTGATATTATCTTTATCGTAATAATATAATAATATTATATATATCTATTTTAGTTTATATCTATATATATATATATATATTACTTAGATATTATATTATATTATATATTATATATATTTATATATAATATCTTTTATATAATATATTATATTATATATATATTATTTTTATCTATTTTATTATATATTAAATAATATAATATATATATATATATATGGTTATTAATTAATATATATACTTATATATTAGCTATATATATATTTATATATTATCTTATGGCTTTAAATAACTTTACTAAAATTTAAATAAAACTGGCTAGGCAAATATTATATATATATAATTTATTTCATACATATTATTATGTATATATTATATATTATACTATATATATAAATACTTATTGAAAAACATTTTAAAAATACTTTAATTGGGAATGAAATCTAAGTTGACGTTTCGGGACCTAAAACAACTCGGTCCCCTACTCAAAACTAAAACTAGAAGATTTACAATATAATTACTATAAAAAAAACAGTTAAAAGTTACAGAGAATATTGGGGTGGCGTTCGTTCTCTTTCTTGCTTATTCATCTATTGTTATAATAAAGTTTCATCTTAATAGGATAGCTTTAACCAGTGGCTCATGGAATTCAAAATTTTGAAAATAAACTATTAAAAATAAATTATTTCTTTGGTTGTATAAAAATGATTCCTCATCTGATTAGGTTTCTATCCTTGCGACCGGAATAGACAATTATGCTCCTTCCCAATTCATAAACATGGTCTTCACGGGTGCATGTGTCAAAGACTTGCGCTACTGTTGATTCCTTTCTTATCCTCTCTTGTGGTCGTTTCTAATTTTTCGACTTAAGCGTTTCTATAATCTTTTTCATTGCACATATCACGGCAGTATGATAAACACTCCATGCCTCTCTTTTTGTGGTTTAGTTAATGACTCAGTGCGTGAGAGAGGTTTCAGGGAAATTAAGATCAATTAATATTATATGCTTACATGAACTTAAGATCTTGTATAGATTATTACATGGGCGTAGCAGGATGTTCATAGGGGGGGGGCAAAGATGACATTTATATATTATATATATATATATATTATATTTATATATTATAATTATTTTATTATTACGATTATATATATCATATTATATATAATTAGATTATGATATATATATATATATATTTTTATATATATATTACTACATATTATAGACAGCTTTATCAGACCGCCAATGCTATCGACATTGAGGTGCAGCAGAGAATACGGTCTGAAGAGCTATGAACAAAAGATTAACAGTAGTTGATTCAAGCATTTCGAAACGAAACACATTAAAACTATAAAAAACTATGTATGTTGTATAATATAGTTAGTTATTAGTAATTATTCTTTCAGTATCTTATCGATTGATTATCTTTCTTTTTTTTGTTACAGTTTTTCTCTATTAAATCCTTATAAACACGTGTTGGCAAAGATCTAAGGTTTTCGTTTTTGATTCGCCAAGTTTAGGGGGGGGCAAGTGCCCCCCGTTGCACCCCCCTGCCTACGCTCCATGTATATATATATATATATTATATATCTATATATAATTATAGTATATACTTATATTGTATTTATATTATACTATACTTATATTATTATATTATATATATATATTATTATATCATATAGTATTTATATGATTTTCTAGCACTTTGTTATAGGAAGCTGTATCTTATTGGATTAGCAATATTTGCATCAATTTAGGGTATTTGGAATACAATGTAACAGTTCCAAGTACTTTACTTGGCCCTCTTTTAGGAGTGTTTGATGGATTTTTACTACAACTGCAATCTAAAAGGGGTATGGATAGGATTATTGTTTCTCTGTTAGTATGATGATATCTCTAAAATATCGTCATTCTCGGATGTCAATATATATATTATATATATATAATTATTTTATATATCATATCTATTTATATATTATATTAATACATATATAGATATATTATTATATATAATATTATATTATATTATATGAATATATATATAGTATGCTATTATATATTGGTACCTCTTCTTTCGAACATCTGTTTGTTGGACTCCTGTGCCTTCTTTTATTTTTCCCGAAATTCTAATCTTCCTCTATTTAGTCCCGGGTCTGCGACTGGGACTTCGTTAGGCAAGGGTGGGGTGGGTTTATTTCCAGTTTTTATTTTTTTTTCTTTTATGTAATTTTATTTATTTATTTATTTATTTATAATTTTTTTTTTTTGCCCTCCTTTTGAAAAGGGCATTGCCGGTGTGGTGGTTATCTGAAAAAAAAAAAATATATTCTATATTATATATTATTTTATATATATATATCATTATATTATTTATTATATATTTTTATATTATATATATTATAAATATATTATATTTATATTATATATTATATTATTATATTATTTTATATTTATATATATATACCAAGCACAACCAGCATCCAACGCACACCAACCGCCAAGGACTTCCACCGGAGACTAGTGTATATATATATATAATACATATATATATAATATTATATACTATTATCTATATATATTATAATTATTAGATATACATATATTATAGGTGAGGTTACCCATAGGCGGAAAACTATAGTTTGAGGAAGTTTATGTTAGAAAAAGTTTACTATGCTTATATGTCAGACTAAAGCATGTATTTGAAAAAAAAATATATATATTATTTTTATTATTACTTCTGAGACGGCTGCTTTGTCTGTGGTACTTTTTGATCGTTGCAATTTTTAATGGTTGACGGTTTATATTTAAACTTTTTTTTTAAATAATGGGAAACCCCTGGGGTAACCGCACCGATGCAGGAGTCGGGGTCTCTCGGCCTCGGGGAACGACAGGTAGGACTATTTCCCCCCCCTCCGGGGAGGGTCTTCCGGAACCCCCGCTCTTTGGGCGTATTGGAACGTCCCCCCTCTGTTCCCGTTTCGGCTCGAGCCCTCCTTGCCGTTGTTAAATTTACTATATTATAATATATATATCTATATATATATATATATTTATATATATTATATATCATATATTTATATATATATATTATATATATATATATATATATATATATTTATATATATATATATATATATATAATATATATATTATATCTTATATATATTATTTTAACGGCCAAGTTAGGGGTCGGCGACGGGACGAGGTGGGGCACGTTTTCTACCCGAGGGGAGGGGTGAGAACCCCGCGACACTCATTACCAAGGCGGGGATTCCGGGCCCTCCCGGAGGGAGGAATATCCATAACCTGTCGTCCCCGGAGGCGGAGACCGCTTGCTCGGTGCGGTTTACCTTGGGTTCCCATAGTTAAAAAAATTAAGTTTAACTTCAAACCATTAAAAATGTTGCACGATCTATAAAGTACCACGACAATGAACGAATTTGGAAGCAAATAAAAAAAAAAAAAATTAATTTACATTGCTTTTCGTGTTCTACATATGCGGAGCAAAACTTTTCTTTTTAAAATAAATTTTCTCAAAAGTCTATAGTTTTTCTTCCGTTATTATGGTTTCATGTCCATAATTATTATTATTATTTATGTTTATTATTATATCTATACTATATATATATATTTATTATATATAGTTCATATTTATATATATATATCTATATTACTCCTCTGTCCAAAAGTAGTTTACTATATCATGAACGACTGAGTAATGTTGCTCCTCCGTGACGTATACGAGTGGGTGTGAGTTACTGGCTACTATTCATTACCAGTTTTAACAGATTTTTAAGTCAGGTCTTGACTACATCTGTTTATGTTGGGCCGTGTGTTCTAATCTCGTTACGGTTTTGCTAATCTTTTTGTGTCATGAAGCGTGCATTTTCTATCTGTCCGTTTTTGCAGATCAGGTTATATAGTTGCACGCGGGTTACGTATCAATTCTGTGTGAAACGTAACAGTCTGCCACGAGACATTTGCTTCTTTAACGAGCTTATGGGGATGCCACTCTTCGGAACTTGGTCTTTTAAATGCCAGAGATTTCAAAGCAAGCCCGAGAAATATTGAAGGATGACCCTCGTTGTGGAAGATCATTCTCGTCAACAAACGAATGTGGAAGTTGTTAGGGCTGTGATGGAGAGAGACCGCCGGTTCGTAGTCAGAGTGAGCGCAGAGATACTGGTTTGGATTAAAATCATAATGAATTTTACGACCATTTGCACATGCGAAATTTTGTTGCAAAACTAGTGCAGAAACGCTTGTCTGTGGAGCGAAGCGAAAGGAGTCAAACTTGTTTCAAGATATGCTTGAAAGACTCGAAATGGCAATTTTTTGGATAAAGTCATAACAGGGCGATGATCATTGTTTTTTGGTACGAATACCTGAAATCAGAATGGCAAGTGCGGAATGGTACATAAAAAATTATCTTTCCGAAGAAGCGCGCCTATGAGAGTTCAAGGCGTAACACTGATTCTTGTTTTTTTTTTCGACAGCCATGGTTGTGCACAAGAATATGTACCTTCAGGACAGACAGATATCACGTCTTTTACAGGTTTTTGAAGACGCACTTCGAAACGAGTTCAGGATTAAAACAGACTTGACAGACGATTGGGTGCTGCCCGATTAACGGCATCTCCACTGCGTCTCAATTATAGGATTCCTGCGCGGACGAAAATATTTTAAGGTACTTCCACTTCCTCCAGACGCCCGATCTAGCTCCGTGCGCTTTCTACCTCTTCCCTAAGTTGAAATGGAAGTTGAAGGGTCATATTTGGAACGACATAAAACATAAATACTTAACACAGTGACTAAAAACGTCAGGGAAATGACTTCGGACTGCTATGAACAGTGGAGAAACATGTTGTGTGTTCCGCTGTGTCACTCCCAAGGGGTAATACTTCGAAGGAGTAACTTCGTATTTCGGCGTAAAGTTCAAAACATTATTAATACGCCATCAGTACACTTACTTTTGTGACATATTATATTATATATTATATATATCTAATTATTGTTATTATTATATATATATATTATATATTATATATCTCTATATTTTATAATATATATATCTTACTATCTATATATTATATATATTGTTCTATAGTATATATTGCTTATATATTATATATTATAGGTATAGATATTATAATATATTATCATATCTATTTATATATATAGATATATATATATATTATATACTATAGTTAATATATTATATATATATTCTATATATATATATTATATCATTTATATATAGTATTATTATTATATATAAGATATACTTTATTATATATATTATAATTATGCTATTATATATATTTATATATACATTATAAATATACTAATATATATTATACTATATCTATATTTATTATGTATATTATATATATTATTAATATATATAATATATATATATATTTTATTACTTATATATATATATTATAGATTTATTGTTATTTTTTGTTATTTTCTTCCGCGTCTTCACAATGAACTGCAGGGTGGTGTAACATATACAGGGTGCGTGATGCTTAGGCTTACTTTGCCTATTGTTCCAGGTTGTTCAATTTTGCATCCTTGACGAAACGTTCATGAAACTCCAGTGATCTATCACGCGTTAACTCTATTTCGCATTTCTCATTGCTATCCCCTTTTGCTATTTAATAAGCTCCTTTACTCCTAAGCCTATGTCAAGGTTATTAAATGGACGAGGGGCTTTGTCAACTGTACACTACAAATTACAACCGTCTTGGCAGAACCCACGCAACATATCTAGATACACCTGGATTCCGGTCCTTTATATATCAGGTGAGGAGCTCAGTTGTATAGTGAACGGTCCTGAGGCATAAACATCTTCACAAGAGTACCGACCAATCATATGTGCAGATCGTTCAAAGGTGAGGCACGCAGCGAAGATGGACTAAAAAATCCGCTGACGATTATGTTTTTTACCAGCGATTTAGGCCTTAAGATTCTTCAAACTTTATGTTCATTACCTTCAAATATCTTTAATTATAGCGACGAAAATAATATCTCAAATGAATTGATTTGCCATGGCAATGAATGCGACTAGCACTGGGAAACAGTAAATCTTTAAGTTAAAAATTAGGATCGCTATACTGCTTTCTCATAACATAGGGAAAATTTATATAGATCCTTCATGGATGATTTATTTAGTCATAATATATATATATATAGTAAAGTATATATATATATATATATATTCTATACTATATATATATGATAGTATATATATATTATATATATTTATATATATATTATATATTTATATAATAGATATATATTATATTATTTATATTATTATATATATATTATTTATTTTATTATATATATAATAGTATACTTTAATATATATTATAATTATTATTATATATTATATAAGTTTATATATATATTATACATAATATTATATTATATTATATATTATATATATATTATATATTATTATGTATTATATGTAATATATATTATATATATATATATATTATGTATATTATATATTAATCATTATTTCATTATATATATATATATTATAATATATATCTATATATTATATATATATAATATATTATTAGATCTAAATGTTAGAATTTCTATATTATAATAATATATATCATTATATCGTTATCACTATATATATATACTTTTAATATTTTCTATATTAAATTAGACATACTATATATTACTATATATATATATATGTATTCATATATATAATACTATATTGTATTATATTATATATTATATTATATTTAGATATATATTATTGTATATATTTATATATATATATTATTTTAAGAATTTATTCTATATAATTAATTATAGTTATATATATTTTATATATATGATAATATATATTTACTTTATAATATATTATTATATTATATATATATATATATATATAATATATATTATTATATCTATTTATTTATATTATATGTCTATATATTATTATTATATCTATTATTTATATATATATTATATTTATATATATACGCTATTTTTTTTTTTTTTATTTTCTATATACTATTATTACTTCTTTACATATTAATAATATATTAAATATTATAATTAATACTACTATATATATCTATAATATATTATATATATTATTATATTATATACCACCTTTCTTCTACTAATTAATGAATTATTTCTACTTATATTATATTATATTTATACTATTATTATATTATATATATTATTATACTGATATACTATATATATATGTTTATGTGTATAATTGTATATATCTAATATTTATTATATATATATTATATATACTATTTATTAATAATATATATATATTAAATATATATATAGTATTTATATATTTTATTAATATATATTATATATATTATAATTATATTTACTTATCTATATATATATTATATATATATTTATTATATTATACGAATATATATATTCATAATATCTATATATATATATATTTATATTATATATAGTACTATATATTATATATCCTATATATATGATTTTATATATTTATATTATCTGTATCTATATATATATATATATATATATATATATTATATCTATATATTATATTATATATATATTATATATTATAATTCTATTTATATATATTATTATATATATATATATTAATATATTTATTATTATGTATTATATATTTTATTTATATCTATTATAAATTTATATTATATATACTATTTATATAGTTTATTTATATATATTATAATATTTATATATATATTATATATAGTTAATATATATATATATTATATTTATTATTATATATTAAATATATCTATATTATTTTTAATATAATATATAATCCTATATTATTATATTATTATATATATTATATTTTGTATATATACTGTATATATATAATTAGCTATATATATATATATGAATATATATATGTATTATTATATATATATATATAATAGAGTGTTGGTGGGGTGAGTGATTATATTATATGTGTCTATGGCGGGGTTGGTGAGGGGGGGTGTGTGTATATATATATAATATAATATATAGAGATTGATCAAATAATTAGAAAGTTTGATATGGTAGTATTGGAGGGGGTGTGTTATTATATATTATATAATATATATAATATTAGTGGTGGGGGGTAGGTTGGTGGTGTGTGTATTATTACTATATATTTAGTAGTATTGTGTAGGTATATATATATATATTCTTATTATTATTGGTAGTTAGGTGGATGTGGATGGGTGAGAGGGGGTAGGTGGGTGGGTATATAATATTATGGGGGGTGGGGTTAGTGTGGTGTGGTATATACGGAGGTATGGGAGTTATGGGTGCGGGGGTGGGGGTTCCTATATATTAGGTGGGTATGTATTTAGGTGGTGTGGATGGGGTGTTGATATATATGTGGGGGTGGGTGGGTATATAAGTAGTATATATGTGTATATATGTATATGGGGTGGGGGGGGGGCGTAATAGGTAAGTGTGTAGTGGTGTTGGTGTATATTTATATATTAAATACTTTATATATATAGTGTGGTTGGGTGGCGGTAGTAGGGTGATGTGATGCTGAGGAGAAAGTGAGGAAACCCACAATGGATATATATAGATATTTATATGAATTATTCCCCCCTATATATATATATTATATATATAGATATGTAATTATATATTATATTATATATAATATACTATATATATAATTAATATTACTAGTATTATATCATATATCTATTATTATATGTTTCTGTTGTGTTGTGGTGTGTGTGGTTTTATATTGAGACTATTATTATTATATATATATATATATATATATTAATATAGTGGAGTCAGTGGTAGTATATTTGGTAGGCGGTGGAGGGGTAGTGTGGGAGGTGGTGTGTGTAGTTTGGTGGGGGTGGTGTGGTTTGTGGTGTGTATACATTATGATATATATATTACTATATTCTATAATGGATGGGGTGGGGGAGGTGGGGTGGTGTGTGAGTATAGAGCCTGAGGTGGGTATAGATTTATTATTATATATATTTAATATATTATATTGTAGTGTAAATCATTTTTTCGGTGAGGTATATATATATATATATATATATCTGATATAGATTTTACTATTTAGTAATATATATTATTATCTTCATATATAATTTTTCTACATAGCTTCGTATACCTACTATATATATCAGTACTATACATTACCTATTTCTATTATTATATATTACGACAATGGCTTATAAAGTAGTTTAGTATTCTTTAACAGCTCTTATTATTTTGAAGCAAATTTATTATATCGACCGGGCTCGTATCTATGAGGGTGTCTATATAATTATAGTATTATCTTTAGATTATCTATACTATGTATTATTGTTATATACACTTTATATATCTATATTATATTATATTAGTATCTATTATATTCTATTATATTTACTCTATATAATATTTATATATATATTATATATTATTAAATTTATATCTCTATATTCAATACTATTTAATATAATACTCTCTCTTATATATATTATATATTATATTTATATAAATATTTAGTCTTTATATATATATATTATTATTATTTATTATATATATTATGGGTTATATTATAAAATTATAATATTATAGGTAAGTGTGAAACTCAAAAGAGTTAATGAAATGAGATGACTGTAAGTTTCTTCAATAATTCGCCAATAGATTTCATGAATGAACGTGTATGCAGCTCTCAATATACTCTTTCATATTATATTTATTTTATATATTATAAATATATATATATATTATTATATATATAATTATATTCATATTTTAGTCTATATCTATACTTATATATATAATATATATACGCCCAATATATATGGTAACTCTCACTACGCTTTTCTCTATAAATATTACAGTAAGTGAGTTCTTTACTCCAAGTAGTTTTGGTTATTCATTCCCAAGTATCGTTTTTTTCCCTTTCCATTTATTCTATACTCGTTTATTATAGATTATATATAATATTTCATATATATTAATAATTATATATTAATTATATATTATATATTTATATTTATAATATATAGTATTTCATTACTATTATTATATATATCTATATATATTCTAATATTATATATTATATAGGATATATATTATACTTAAATATATAGTTAATTATATTATTATATTATATATATATTTATTATATTATTTATTATATACTTTATATATATTATTAATTATTTTATACTATATTAAATATTTTTTCTGCAATATTAATCTCTTGCTACTATTAGTCCATTTGCTTCGGTTTTATGGATTCCTTTTCAAAACGGTTTTGCTATTTAGTATATATATATATAATTATCATTATTTCTACTTTATACCTACTTTGTTTATACTTATATTACGGCAATTATAATTAGTCACTACTTGAACGAAAGTGTGTAGAAGCCATGCTTGTAATCATAAGCTTGTAAGTTTATTCAAAATAATTTCAAATTAAATGTGCAAACGTTTCTGTATGTTCGTGTGCTCGACAGCGTGATCGGAAGGAACGATTTCGCTAATTCAATTTTCACCTTGAAGTGAAGATTATTATGACCCTTAATATATGATTGTATAACACGACAGTCACCAGAATATTTTTTTAAGACATTTGTTTAAATTTCTTTTATTTATATAATAAAAATTATTTTAAGATTGTGTACCAAAGGAAAACTGACAGAATCTTTTATTATAGTGTCGGTGTGCTGTACGAAGTGGTCTGCTTGTTATTATCTTTACACAGCAACCATGGGAAATTAGAACAGATGGGAAAGTGCTTTTATAGGTGTTGTAATATTCTACGGCTTAGGTATTATTAACTACAAAGTGGAGTGATAGGAGAAGAATTATTCTAATTGCTAACTGCGACCCGAATCATTGACTTTTAAAGACAGTGGATTTACGTAGAAACGAGTAAACACTTTTATAGATACCTCGTTGCACCGATGAGATGCTACTACAACAAAAGATTATGCATGCAACCGATTTTTCGGATATTAGGGCATACATTTCAATGAGTTCTTCGGTAGGGGGCAACAATAGCTACGGGAGTAGCCGAAGATCGACCACCCTTGACAAATGCTCTTTTACTGGCATCTAGTTATTTCGTATACGGCTTTCTCCGAATGACGCTTCTGCACTTGTCTCCTATGTTGACCCAATAGAAACGTAGTAAATGGTTAGGACCGAGTCTTCCTGAATTCAAAGATGGTACTGCCTAGTGGATAACTCGACGTAACAGTGTGAATAGTTGGAGTTACACGCTTACGATTAGACCGAAGTTTCAAGCTATAATACACAAAATCTTAACGGAACCGCAGGGCAAGTTAAGTTTTGTTGGATTTTTGGACTCTTCCTTACTCTGGGAAATTTCTATCC
>JABUQX010041042.1:65000-73075 GCA_015478945.1 Trachelipus rathkii | reverse complement strand
ATATATATTATATATATATATATTATATATACAATATATATATATATATATATATATATATATTATATTATATATATATATATATATAATATTATATATATTATATATATAATATATATAATTATTATATATATATTAATATATATATATATATATATATTTAAATATATAATATATATATATATTTATATATATATATATAATAATATAAATATATTATATATTATATATAAATATAGTATATATATATATTATATTATATACCACCCCGATAATATATATATATATATATATTATTATCGTATATAAATCGTATCGCAACAGGGGTTCAAGTTCGGACACCGCTTTCAATGGTGATTTAGCAACAACTCATTTCTTGTTGAGTCTGAAGCGAGTTTTATTTCTTATCAAACCTTAATTAAATTCTGCGATATGTGCTTCCCCTTTTGTTTCAATTTTAAAAATATTTGACATACTTAGAGCTGGATAAGAGGTCCTTGACAAAACACAATTTGTTACACAGGTAAATTTACCAGGCCTGCGGGAGTTGGAGGTAGAAAAAAGTTTGGTGAGAGGTGCCGATAGCTAAAAAAATGAGATCGCCACGCACCGCGTCCGCTCAAAAATGAGCAAAAAGCATCGGATAGCATTCAAGAATAAGCCCTACGTTACCACTGGCACCAAAATGAGAGGCACATTGCAACCGCACAAAAAGCAAAATGAAGCTCATCACGCACCACAGGGCGCATCAAAATGAGAGCACGCACGCACTTGCACAGAATAAAAATGTGACACCAGCACCGCCATCAAAATGAGCCGCCACCACACATAAAAATTAAAAACGTTACACGCACCACACCACGTCGAAAATGAGGCACAAAAACGCACCGTTACCGCACTCGGGACACCCTAAACTATTTACTGAGCGTGAATTATTGATTTTGATTCTGACAAGTGATACGCATTTCGTAAGAAGGAAATAAAGATA
Source organism: Trachelipus rathkii (assembly GCA_015478945.1). NCBI lineage: Eukaryota > Metazoa > Arthropoda > Malacostraca > Isopoda > Trachelipodidae > Trachelipus > Trachelipus rathkii. The sequence continues at coordinate 72,087 of JABUQX010041042.1, read as the reverse complement.
AGTTTGGCACACTTTACAATACTTCAAAAAATGTGTTGCAACAAATTGGCTTTTTAAAATTTGTAGCTTGAAATATGGCGCAAATTAAATAGTTATTATTTACGTTAACAGTTAAATCAACTAAACGTATTGCAACTAAAAAACCGTTATTGAATCAATCAATTTGATTACCATATATTCTTTACCAGTAGATTGGAGAAGCATATGAATTTTCTGCAACCGCACCAACAGCACCAGCGAGGTCACGCACAAAGCACCACAGCCACCGAGCTATTTCTTGCAACGTACAACACCTTCTCTTGGAACAATGAAATTGTGAGCTCTACAGGACCGTACCAAAATTTGCGTTTCAAATACGGCCACCGAAAACGCACCGCACATAACAGCCGTTGGAAAATTTGAATTTTGAAAGAGCATATTGCCATTTGCCCGATAATTCCCTACCTATCTGACCTTCTGTATTTTAATAAATTTTACGGTGTGTGCGACAATCTTGAATTGTCATTTGATATAAACAAACAATGAGGAGTTAGACTTTTATATTAACACGTTTTATAAACCTTCTTACGCAAATGCAATTTATATAAATTTATTACATCACATTACTTAGCAGTTTTTGATAGTAAAGTTTAATTAAAATAAGGTAAATAATAACGAATTTGCTTATTTAATTTCCATTATTTTCAGGTTATAATAACTTTAATGATTGTTGTCGCAAAGATTTTCAAATATTCTCTTTGTCGCATGTTTTATTTGATTTTTCAACCCATGTTTTTTTTTTATACTAATTTAATTATTTGATTCATTAAATTAATTAATTGGTACTACGATAAAATTAGGGACCTATATTCAAATGGTTGACAGGAAAATGGGTACACATGTAATAAAAAAAAAATAAAAAAAATAAAAAAATCTGGTTATTTAGAGATTCTCTAACGAATCCAACAAAACGTAACGCAACCTAACCTAACGTATCCTAACTCTTGCGGCGGGCTGTACGGGAAATTTTTTTGATGTTGTGTGGACCTTTTTCCTGTCGACCATTTGGGAAAATCCCCAAAATTAGATAACATTTATATTTATTTTGTCAGTTGATGCATGTTTAGAGCGAAGCGTTCCACAAAAATCAAGAATCTTCATATCTGATGAAAATCTCGCTTAAGCGGGATGTGTAAAATCCAGATTTTCGTGGAACGCATCCAAAATTCCTTTATTCTTCTTGAACGTTTGGATGGGGTCAAAGAAAGAAAAAAATTTGGTTGATATTTTCCATACTCTAAAGTCTAAAGCATGGGTTCATAACCTTGACCCAAATTTGGGTTGTCGGGGCTTCCAAAATGGGTAGCCTTCTTAGTTTCTCATTTCTAAAATATATTTATATAGAAAGAAATTATAACTATTTGTGATAAAATTTTGTATATATAATATTTATTTATATATATATATATATATATATCTATATATATATTAATATATATATTATATATATATATATATATATATATATATATTATTTCTAAATTTTGAAAACTTTTTCGTGTTTGAACGTTGTAAAAAACAAAAAATTTATACAAATTAAATAGTATTTTTTACACTGCGGTTGTGAGATAATTTGGCTAAAACGAATTTAATATTAATTAAAGTAACCATTTTTATTTCAAAAATGAGGACCCATGTAGTGTTACCGGACGCACCGGGGCGCGGTGCGGCGCGGGCGCGGGCGCGGCGCGGCGCACAGTCCCATTGTCCCCCGGGTGCGGTGCGATTTTAAAATTATAGAGGTGCGGTACAATGCGGTGCGGTGGACACATTGAAACAGAGGTGCGGTACGGCTAAAATAACTTTTGGTGCGTTGTGCGCTTAACTCTAGTACGATGCGAGTAGTAAGGTGATACAGATCGGCCGCCGACTTGTCAGGGGAGTCGTCGACCCTACAAGTCGTATGTCAGTATAGTCATATATATTTTTCACTCATGTAGGTTCATGGGTTGTTTTTTGGGTATCATTTTATCATCCCAGATTCTCACGTACCTTCCTGGGTTGATTTTTATGTATGGGATTCACCCCAGGGGGGCATCCCCCAAAGGGGGGTGGAGCCCCCTCTTTTTTTCGGTGTTTTTTTAATACTCACGTACGTTCATGGGTGTTTTTGACCCCTTAGGGGTGTTTCCGTGGTTCGACGACGCGTTTTTTTTCGCAACCGCAGACCCGGACCGCAAGTCCGCAGCCAGCCAGCCAGCCCGCACAAAGTCGGAACGCATCGGATCGCGCCGGGAGTGGTACCGCACCGCATCACTTTTTTTTGCGTTTTTCGTTTTTCTTTCTATAACTTAGCTACGTTCATGACCTATTTTTAGTTCGTAATAATTACGAATGTTATTCCATATGACACTCAAAACAGAATAAATATCTTCTCTTAGTGTAAGTATCGGTTTCTTAATTTATTATGAATATTATTATTATTATTATTATTATTATTATTATTACATGCTGAAATTCAGTTCATGCTTTATTAATGGATACTTTAGAGGATGCCTGTGTTCATAGAACACGAATCAATTAATTAGATAATTACATCCCTTTACGCTTAGGCGAATTGTCTTTATTTCCATATGTCCTTATGTCCTTAAACCATTACATAATTTTATCCTTTTTGTTCAAAGGTGAGTAAAAAACACCTTCTGCTTCTCCGATTTAATGCTTTACTGCTTTACATATTTTAATATATAATGAGACATTTTATGTTTAAACATATACTTTACATACCGTAAATCAGTAAAACAATGTCGCATTTGCATAGCAACAGTGTGAAAACTCATATGTTTTACTGCTTTTACTGCTTTACTGCTTCTGGTTTCTGTAAAAATAAGATTTTTTTTTAGTTAAAACATATACTTTACATACCTTTAAAAGCAGTAAAACATATGACTTATTGTATTGAGCATATTAACCAATAAACATCATCAACAAAACAAAACAACCAAACCACAAAATCCACCATCTTCAATATATCATCATCCCACCCACAACATCACAACATCAACACAACCAAAATTCCATACACATCAATCCCAATTACCAACATACCCCACATACCAACATCATTAACACATATTTAACAATTTATTCAACAAAAAACCAACCCAACACATAAACACATCCAACATTTCAAAAATAAATAAACCAAAAACAATAATCCAACACAAAATAAACACCCCACCACATCCCACCAAACATCAACCAAAACAAACAAACATCATAACCACCCAAACAATAAAATGACACTACATTTACACAATAAAAACCCCATCAAACACACACCAACCCAAAACAATAATTAAACCACCATCCACCGCCAATCCCACCCAAAACATTAAAAAACAATCAAACCCAAATATTATACATCCAAATCTCATTACACCAACCTTACACCAAAGCAACAAACAACAAAACCATCACAAATACATCCCACCACCCACAAAACATACCACCATCATAACACACATACCACCAACCCACAACAAACACATTAAACATAAACAACACCCAACCAACATTACAATACCCATACAATACATATTACACCATAACAACACCCCACACACATATCAACAAAAACATACAATTAAATCAATACCCAACCATACAAAAACCACAACACAAACCCATCAGATCACCAACCATAAATCAAACAACATCAACACAAACAACACACAACAACATAAACACAAACATTACATTCAAAATCCAACCCCAACAGACCACACAATACACACAAAAACACAATACATACACATCAAATTACATCCCCAATCATAAAACATCTAAAACACAAAAAAAAACATCACACCCAATAATTATACACAACCAAACAAAAACAATAACATACCACAATTACAAACATAAACCCAATCACCAAATCCATCAATAACAATATACATACCCAAACAACAACCATATTTAATCATTACAATTCAACAACACCAACCCAACATAACAATTAAACCCACATCATAATTAAATCATAATACATCATAAACACCCAAATACAACCCCCCCAAACAAATAACCACCATATAGACATCACCCATCAATAACAAAACCATAACCACACAATAATCAAACCCAACATCCAACAAACATCACATCAATAATACAAAGCAAAACCCCAAAACATCAACAAAAACATTCAACCAACATATACAAACCCCATAATCAAACATAAAATACAACACAACACAAAATAACAACAAAACAACACACCAATACAAAACAAACAACTCAAACCCCACCAACCCACCAAAACCAGCAAACCAAAAACAATCACCCACAACAAACAACAATTCGCTCACAATCTTTCCTAACATGAAATTGATCAACACCCGAACAATCAAAATACTGTATATTATTTTGATACAAATAAACCCAAAACAACAAAATTTCAAATAAAAACAACAAACAACAAATATTAGACATGTTACACCCCCATCAACCAATACCTCATTACCATAACCCACAACAACCCATATAACACAAATCAAACAAAACCAACAAACCCAATATCCAATCAATTCCAACATAACAACCCACCAAACAATTTAACCACCCAAATAATACCCAACACACAAAAAATTCAATCCCAATTCACCCCAAACCACAAACCCAAAAACACAAAACATAGCCACATTCAATACATCAATAACACCAACCCATAATCAAACAACACGCCCAAAACACACACCAATCAAACACAAAACAATCACAACAAATAATCAGAAAAAACCACACAAACGATAACAATAACAACACCCATCACAATAATTATCATATAAAATACATCCAAAATTCCCATAAATCAATAAGCACCAAAACCACACAATAAACACACATACACCATATACCCCAAAATCAAAAAAACAAAACCCTATTAACACATTTCCACCACCCCATTCAAACACCATCAACAACATATCAACCATTACCACACATAAAAATCAAACCTCACATCCACAAAATAAAAACATCATTACCAAAAACCCACCAATAACAAAAACCAACCCCCAAACACAAAAATTAAAAGAAAAACCAACCCATAATTATAATCAAACCACATACAACCAAACATAAAAACAAAAATACTTACAACAAAACCCAAATTTCCCACAACACAACCCACAAAAACATTACACCATTCAATTCCAAAATACCAATCAAACCACACACATCATCCACACCATTAACCACATCACATAAACACCAGATCCATCACAGACCCATCCATATACAAACAATACACCCAAAAAAGAATAACCAACATTAAGATACAACACCAACCATAAAAATTCATCACCATCATACACATTATCCCAAACAACAAAAAATCCCCCATCAAAACAACAATCAAAAAATAATACAACACACCCCCCCAAATCCACAAATAACACCCAAAAACTTCACATCAAACAATACAAAAACCAATTCATGACAACATTCCCAACACCACATAATTACTAATATATACCAGCCAACAACCAAAAACCCAAAAAAAAATAACCTTACACAAACACAAAACAAAATCAATAACCAATTACAAAACATTAATACCCCATACCATACACAATAACCAACACACATACACCACATCAACCCACAACAAACAACCACACAACCACAACCAACCACACATCCTCATTACCAAACAACACCCATTATCAACATTTACATGCACACAAACATATTCAAACCATATCAAAATTCATATTTACCACAAACATACCACCAACCAAAACATAAACCATCAAAAGCCCCAAATATAATATCACAATTAACACCACCACATAATATTACCAAATTTAAACACATAACACCCAATCATCCATATTACACTAAAACAAATATAAACACCATATATTACATAAAAAATACATATTTTACATCAATCAGTTAATGCATCGATGCAAATCCGATGGCATCGATGCATCCGATGGCAATAATTTTAACACAATATTACATTATTGTTTTAATGCTTTATGTCTTTAAGTTAAGTTTTAGGTTATTAAAGTTTATCGATTATTCGATTAATCGATAAACAATTAAAAATTTTAATAATTTTTTTTTTTTTTAATACCATTGTATAATAAGAGTTTCGATTAATCATTAGATTAATAAATCATACCCTTAATCCGCTAACTCCTTAACTCAAGTGTTTCGTTAATTAACTAAACATTGTATTACATGCACAACCAAGTTCAAACATCATACATCTCCTTCCCCTACTTTACTTAGTTCAACTTTTTAAATAATGTTTATGTACTATATTAAATATATGATAAAATAATCAAAATAAATAAGGGATAATAAAATAATTTATTATTTAACATTTAGTTATGGAATATTACAAAATCAGGAATCAATATATTATATAAATATATATAGTTAATAATATATATATATTATATATATATATATAATATATATAATATAATATATATATATATATATATATTATAATAATTTATATCAATAATTATATAATAATAATATATCGAATTTTTACAAATTATTTACACATAGCAAATATCATACTATATATATATATATAATATATATATATACTATATAATAATATATTATATATAATATATATATATATATATATATATAATATATATATTTATATTATATGTATATATCTAAATTAGAATATTAACGTTTGCTTTAAATCATAGGATACTGTGCCGGAATGAGCTTACGTTTACAAAGATACGTTATTTTCAAGACTTATGTGTACATTTCTTGAGCTGATATAATAGCTGACACCTCCATGTTTCCGATGATGAAAGTATAGTACGGTATGTATGTGTGTGTTGGTGTGTGTGTGTGCGTGGTGTATATGTGTGTATGTATAAGTGTATGTGTGTGTGTGTATGTGTGTGTGTGTGCGTGTGTGTGTGTGTGTGTGTTTGCGTGTGTGGTGTGGTGTGCGCGTGTGTAGTGTGGTATGTGTTGTATTGTGTGTGGTGTGTTATGTGTGTGTGTGCGCGATGTGTCTGTTATGGTGTGTGCCGGGTGTGATGTAGTTATGTTG
>JABUQX010041042.1:55000-57500 GCA_015478945.1 Trachelipus rathkii | reverse complement strand
CTTTCAGGCGTTGCGCTTTCCGGTTGCGGACTTGCGGTCCAGGTCTGCGGTTGCGAAAAAAACGCGTCGTCGAACCACGGAAACACCCCTAAGGGGTCAAAAACACCCATGAACGTACGTGAGTATTAAAAAAACACCGAAAAAAAAGAGGGGGCTCCACCCCCCTTTGGGGATGCCCCTCCTGGGGTGAATCCCATACATAAAAATCAACCCAGGAAAGTACGTGAGAATCTGGGATGATAAAATGATACCCAAAAACACCCCATGAACCTACGTGAGTTAAAAATATATACGACTGTACTGATATACGACTTGTAGGGTCGACGACTCCCCTGACAAGTCGGCGGCCGATCTATATCCCCCACTACTATATATATATATATATATATATATATATATATATATATATATATATATATATATATATATATATATATATATATATATATATATATATATATATATCTTATATATATATATATATATATATATATATATATATATATACATACTATATATATATATATATATATATATATATATATATATATATGTGTGTGTGTGTGTGTTTATGGAGGCACAAATTAAATTCAATTCTTTATCTTTTGAGCTAAAACTGATAAATGTTGGTTCATCAGAAATTATCGTTGTCTTCAAATCCAGAAACTCGTTCTTTTACACATTTAATCCCGGAATGACAAAAAATCAGCTCTTCGAAACACTAAAATATTTTCCTCGTATAAAATGCAACAATCTCAATCTTTCTTACTCGTCTACCTCACACTCATTTTGACATTTTGCAATTTTAAAATGTCTACTCCAACTTTGCCCATTCCTCACTCCCTACTCTTGTATCTATGTCAGTAATACTTCTGTCTTAACTTCTACTAAAGCTGAACTGTTTGCTCAATTTTTCCCTCTAATTCCACTCTATACGGTTTCAGATCTATTCATCCTCTCTTCCTCCTTTCAACTCTTTAAAATGTTATTTCTTCACCCTCTGAAGTTAACACTAAGAAAGCCGAGAATACTGAAACTATCCCTCCAGTAGTCCTCAAAACTTGTGCTTCTGAGCATGCACCCTGTCTTGATAAACTGTTTCCTCACTGCCAATCATCTAGCATGTGCTGAAAATGCAGGACCCCAGTCAACAATCCAACTATCGTTGTATCGCTTTAATCCCTGTTCCTCCTAACGTTTCCAAAATTCTTAACAAGAAGATTTAGAATATACTAAATCTTCAAATTTTATCTCTTGGTTGCCAGTATGGCTTCTGTAAAACCGCTCGGCTGGTGATCTTCTTTCCTTTGTCTCCGACTCTTGGTCCTCTGCTCTTCCGCATTTCGGTGAATCTTTTCTGTGGGGCTAGACATATCAAATGCTTTGGAGAAACTGACACAAAGCTTTAATTTCTTCTGTTCTAGTCGTTCTATGACTGCTATTGTAGAAATCAACCATTTATTCTTTAAATCTATCCATAGTGATATTCCTCAGAATTCTGTTCCATCCCAAATCTTTTTCTATTTTGCATCTACGATCTATCTGTTACTGTGTCTCCTCTCCACTCATAGGCTGATAACTCCAACACTCATCATTACTCCTTCCAATTTGAAACACCTCATTCAATTTTAAATAAATAATGCAACGAGATTATCTTTGGAGCAACAAACCCCTGATCTTTCTCGTAACAATTGTTGTGTTAAAGAAAACATGGTTGTTTTCAATGCCTCAATAACTCAGTTTCTTCATCTATCTACTTGACATAATCTTCCAAACAACTATAATATCTTCTTTGAAAACACAACTCTAACCTTTTTCTGTTTTTAATATTCTTGATATTTTCTTTTCTCGTGATCTTTCTTAGAAGAATAACATTATGTTTTTCTAAAACGTTTCTAGGAAATTGAGTGCTCCAAGGCTCCTTCGGAACTTCTTCTCGCCACCTCAGTTGCACTCTCTGCATAGGGGCACTAATCACCCTTGTCGTGCTGCCGTTCTCTTATGATGAAGGGTTTTTTACACCTTGGTTATTCCCTATTCCCACCATTTGCCTGGTTTTGACCTCTCTCTCTCCAAATCTAGAAGCCCTGCTGCCTTGTTAAAGGCATCATTCCTGTCTCATTCCGCATTTCACGGTGGATTTACTCCAGTGTTTTCTAACGGCTCTAAAACAGGGAACAATGTGGGTGCATCTGCTGCCTTTCCTGACCGCAACCTCTCCCATACCCTTCCATACCACGCTTCGATTTTTACGGCAGAATTAATGGCTAAAATGATTGCCCTTTCTCGAATTTATTCCTTAATCAAGACCACTCTTATGTCATTTATTCAGATTTGCTCAGCGCCCTATAGGCGCTGTTCCTATTCTAAAAACACAATGATATCCTCTGTACAACAATATTATCTGCTAATCCACTCTGGTAAGAACAAATCATACTATGTTGGACTCTATCCCACGTAGGAGTAACTGACAACGAAATCGCTGACAGAGAGGCCAAAA
>JABUQX010041042.1:40000-50000 GCA_015478945.1 Trachelipus rathkii | reverse complement strand
TTCGCAGTCGTTTTGTTCGCCCCAGGTAGATAAAGAGCTCCAACTGCTTTACGCGGAGGATTGAACCAGTGTTATCTCGTAAGTCAACCGCCTGCTCCACGAGGCGTTCTATATATATTTATATATATATATATATATATATATATATATATATATATATATATATATATATATAACTATTTTCTATATATAGATATATATATATATATAACGCATATATATACTCCAGTGGGTAAAGGCCAGAGACTTACCAAATTCCGTAGGAGATTAAAAAAAATTTGAATCCAGGGCCAATAACTAGAGCAGAAGTCAAGAGAAGATTACAAAGATAGGGATAAATTCTGAAAGTGGGAAGTTTGGAAATTAAAGCTTTGTGACAGATTTTGTCTATCGAAAATCTTTAGAATGTCTAGCGCCACAGAAAAAAATTCACCAAAATGCGAAAGAGAGAGATAAGAAAAGAGATCACCAAGCGATTCGGATTTATAGAAGTCATACCAGCAATCAGAGATAAAATTAGAAGATTTAAGATATTTCTACATCTTCTTCTTAAGAATAGATTCGAAAACTTTAGAAGAAACAGAGATTAAAGCGATAGAACGATAGTTGGATTGATGACTGGGGTTTCGTTTCTTCAGCATTCTGGACGAGTGCACTCTTCCAACAGGAGTGAATGCTGAATGTGATAGGCAGTGAGGAAACAGTTTCCCAAGGCAGGGTACAAGCTCAGAAGCAAAGGTTTTGAGGAGCACTGGAGGAATATCTTCAGAACTATCCGCCTTCTTAGTGAGAGTGTAGAAATACATTTTATTGAGTTGAAAGAAGGCGGAGAGAAGGAATAGATCTAGGACCGTCTAGAGTAGAATTAGAAGAAAAGATTTGAGAAAACAGTTAAGCTTTAGCAGAAGCTAAGACATAAATATTACCGACAAAGATGCAAGAGAAAGAAGAGAGGAAAAAGTAAAGTTGGAGTTGACATTTCAAAATTGCAAGACGTCAGGAAGAGTGTGAGGTAGTCTTAGGTAGAAGAACCAAAGAGAGATTGTTGCATTTTCCACAAAGAAAAGTTTTTAGGGTTTCGAAGAGTTGATTTTTTGCCATGCCGGAGTTAAATGTATAAAAACACCAGTTTCTGGATTTGAATACAACAATAATTTCTGATAAATCAAGATTTATCAGTTTTTAGTTCAAGGGATAGAGAATGGAGTGTATGCCTCCAAATATATATATATATATATATATATATATATATATATATATATATATATATATATATATATATATATATATATATATATATATATATATATATATATATATATATATATATATATATATATATATATATATCTTGAAAACAATCCTAAATATGCTTTAGAGAAAAGTTAAAAAATGTCTCTGTTAAAATTAAATGTTTTTGAGTGCAAAATATAAATATTTTGGCTCAAGAACAAAAACATTTATATAAATGGTGTTAATACTATATAATATTAAAAATTTTAAATATTGATTTTAAAGGTAAAAAAGAGAAAAACAAATAAACCAGGAAAGCGAAGCAGATAAAATGATTTTTACTATTTTTTTTTTTTTGAAAACAACAAAACATTGCCTAAAAAAACATGATGTTTTCCACCATATATATATATATATATATATATATATATATATATATATATATATATATATATATATATATATATATATATATATATATATATATATATATATACTGCTGCTATAATAATATATATATATATATATACATATATATATATATACATATATAAACTAAATATATATATATATATATATATATATATATATATACTATAATATATATATATATATATATATATATATATATATATATATATATATATATATATATATATATATACATAAGTAGTAAGGTAAACGATGGTACGAGCACTTCTCACTCATTTCACTCGCGATACCAGTCCCAATGGTTCGCTTCGCTCACCCTGGGGCTGATACCAGCTCGCTTCATTCGCCAATGTGCTCGTACACGCTTGCTTATCGTTTCCGCTACTGCAGTACTTATGCTATTTTTCATCAAAAACTAAATTTATACTTTTATGAAAAATAATAATTTAAAGTAATCCAAAAATAATTGTTGTATTAATTTTTATAGTGTCTACCCCGTAAATTAGATGGGGCAGTATGAAATAGTGAAATTGGTTGTAATAGGGATACTTGAAAATGAAGATTTTTTTTTTAATATATTTTATATCAATATAATATTTAGGGATATAACGAACCTTGGTGTAGTGGAATTTTAAAAAATCAAATAATTCATTTACAATAAAAAATTCTTTAATTAATATAGAGGTATTAATTGAGCTTTATGGTAAAAAAAAATGTTTAGGTTTCGGAGGAAGTTCATTGGAAAGAGAAATTCTAGAATTTTGTTCATCTTGTAACAGTCGCTAAACGGATTGAACAGTTCTATAATTTTTGCTGGACTTGTACAAAATTAATACAAAGTTCTAAAATTGAATATGATTGTTACAACTGAGAAACGTGGTATAAAAAAACATAATTATGATTATAAACCTTATCTTTCACCATATACACAAAAACAATGATAATAAACCATTAAAATATTCTCCAAGAATATATTTAGAGAAATTTATTACAAAGTATTATAACAACTATGAATATATAAAGAAGAATTGTGATAAAATATTAGATCTTAATGATAAATTAGAACAGGCATATCAGAAGATTAAAGATTTAAAGAGAAAAAAAATCATTAAAAATGTTCATTATAAAATTTCAAAACTGCTACAGATTTGTGATAAACAATGCAGTATATCTAATTTTGAGAAAGCTATATATGAAGTAAAATCTTTAAATGAATGCCTATTACTATGGGAAAGAATTGGCAAGGTAAATAAGTGGGAACTAATATAAAAAAGAAAATCAGTTATTATATATAATTCTTTATTGAAAAATTATAATTTTATTTATTATAATTTAAAATTTTTACTTTTAAATCAGCTATTATATATAATTCTTTATTGAAAATTGTAATTTTATTTAAAATTATAATTTAAAATTTTTCCTTTAATACAGCTATTATAAATAATTCCTTATTGAAAAATTATAACTTTATTTAAAATTATAATTTAAAATTTTCCTTTTAAATCAGCTATAATAAATAATTCTTTAATGAAAAATTATAATTTTATTTAAATTTATAATTTAAAAATTTTCCTTTTAAATCAGCTATTATATATAATTCTTTATTGAAAAATTATAATTTTATTTATTATAATTTAAAATTTTCCCTTTTAAATTATCTATTATATATAATTTTTTATTGAAAAATTAAAATTTTATTTAAAATTATAATTTAAAATTTTTCTATTTAAAGCAGCTATTATATATAATTCTTTAATGAAAAATTATAATTTGATTTAAAATTATAATTTAAATTTTTCACTTTTAAATATTGAATTATCAAAAATTTATATTATGATATTCTCCACCAAAATATTGCATTTGAATATTCTTTTCTTTAAGAAAATTTAATTTGATTGTCACTCAAGATATTCACAAGCCTTCTTGGAAGAAATACATTAGTAATTTCATCTTCACCTTGACGTAGAGTATTTTTGGCGTGCAACACCCCTCCCTGAATAGGGCTCTGCCCGTGAGTGGTGGTGACTACTGTAAAAAAAAATCAACATTTGAAGGTTCATAATTTTTTTTTTTGTTTTTTTTTTTGTTCAATTACTTCATAAAGTACCTCTTTATAATCAGATAATTTTGTGGTTTGTGAATAATTAGTTGAATAGTTCAAAATTTTTAATAGTTCGGCTTTACTCTCCATTTATTATTGAGAAAAAAAAGTCATTTAATTCATTTTCTTCTTTAAATTTTTCAAAATTCTCTTTCATTAAATTTAATTTCTTCTATCTCATATTTATTTTTTTCATCTTCATATTCTTTATCTTCAAATTTAACTTCTTCAACGTTTGATTAAATTTCAATAACATCTCCTTCATCAAGATGAGGGTTGGTTACTCTGATTTTGCTAAAGAGCTCATCTTGATATTTGTTTAAAGCTAAGGGATGTTCAATTTCACTAATTAATAATTTTACTGATAAGAGTTGATTTATATTTTGCGAGGTCAATATAATTGTATCAATGAATCCTTCATAAGGCATAAAATGACCAGTTTTCTCAGAAGCACCTCCTTTCATACCTAATAGGAGTGGGGACTTTCCCAGTTCTAATTTTGAATTAGTTTGAAAAATTATTGTTTCATAAGCACATATTTTTTTATAACTTGTACATTATCAGTAATAGTGTTCATATATCCATCGATAATTGAATCTGGTTATTAATTGCTTTTAAAACGCTTTCAAAACCTTCATTGATCAAAACATTATTATGTATATCAAAGAGTTGAGATTTTATTTCTTCAATCAATAATTATTTAACTTGATCACCTTCAGATTTTAATTAACTTATTAATTTCTTTAAATTGTGTAATTCTCCAATTATATTATTTATTTATTTTTAATTCCTAAAGTCCTTTAATATTTTGATTAATGAATTTTAATTCATCTATCTCCTCTAGTAAAGTGCTTAGTTTATTTTCATACTCTTCATCATTATTTTTTTATTGTTTCTAAATTTATTTCTAACGATATTAGAATCTGATTAATCGCATCAATAGTATTTTTAAATTCTTCATCTGTAATGTTAATTTTATATAAATTAATAAATTGCTTATTTAAATTTCATGTATGTCTTAACGTTTCATCAACCTTACTTTTAATTTCAGTAACTAAATTATCGGTATAAATATTTGTGGCAGCATCATTTTCTTCTTGAGGATTAGCTACATTTGCTAGGCTTTTATCTTCAATATCAAAATTATCCTCTTCATCTAAATATTTAAATCCTATTCCTCGAGACCCTCGTCTAGAAATTGTAGTTGCCTTTGTTACAGATCCACTACAAAAAAAAAGTTAACTCATTTAATATAGAGAAAAAATATTTCACGAAGAAAAGAATGAAAATCTAATTTTAATACAGCTAATCAAAAAAGATCTATTAAACACAAATGACCGCAAATAACATCATAAAATATTTGAATTTGATAAGTTAAGTAAACAATATCACATTTCAAATAATATTCAAATTCTGAAGGAGGGTTTACACCGAATGAATCAAAGTAGTTGCATAAATTATATTATAATCTTTAAACCACCATGTACATTGCGTTCCAAAACCCTTCAAGGAGATCAAGTCCATAATCACGCTTTCATTCCCTTATTAGAATTGTTTGGAAGAGTATCTCTCATATAAATTCCTTTAAAATTTGGAATTTTTATTCTCTTAATACATGTTATAAGATCAAATTGGATCAGCGGTTTATTTGGTATATTAAATTTTTGAAAGGTTTCAAATACACTCACTCACCAATTTTTCAGCAATGGTAAGGATCTTAAAAAAAGACCTTTCCCTTTCTCCATTTAACGATTATGTCTTAACGTTTCTTTCAACTGTTTTTCTGCTGCTTTCTTATCATTAATAGTTTTAGCTATTGCACTAACACCACCAGCAAGAGAACCCACTGCACTTGCAGCTGCAAGTAATGCTTGTATAGTTAATGTAGGATTATTGATGTATTTATTCATTATGTAGCTCCACATTAATTTTATGTTCTACAATTAACTATCAAACAAGAAGATTAGTTTACTTGTTCCTACAAGCTATCCGGGCTAAAAAAAAATTTTTAGATTACTTCGAACAGCTTCAAAATTTTTGACTTGGTAAAAGCCTTTTGACGGCGTGGGAGATTTGGAGTCGTGGATTTTGGAAGTCGAATTAGTGGTCAAAACTCAAAAGCTAAAGAATTAGGAATCACTGCTGCCGATGCTACTTGAGAAAGAGGCTCTGGCTGTTTATCTGGAGCTCAGTCAGGAAGAGAAGGGGTCTGCAGAGTAGATCAAGAAAAAAATAAGAAGAGTATTCGGAGAAGACCCATTCGTTGCTTTCAGTCAGCTGTGTGCTAAGAGTTGATGTGGCGAAAACATTGAGGTTTATACGAATGAGATCAGGAGGTTATCCAGGAGTGCAAATGTTGGGGGAGAAAAACTGCTGAAAAGATTATTCGTCAACGGTCTTCCTGAAAAGGAATTAAAAGCGAAGGACAACATAGAGAGTTGTGGTATTGTGGAGATATAAAGTAGAGCAAGGGCGGTAATCAATACGGAAAACATGTGCAATTATGGAACAAGCGCGTTAGAGCAAAAACATTACTTACAAGAAATCGTTTGTCATGGTTGCGGTAGTAGGCATCTAAGAAGGAATTGTGGGTGGAACAATTCATCATGTTTCTCATGCGAAAGGGGGAGTTTAGGCGTTTTGGGCATAAAGAAAAGATTGGCGACCGATATAACATATTTGGGGAAAAAGAAATTTTTATCGATAATAATAGATTGTGGGGAGAGCAGATTCGCAATCTGGAAGGTTCTAAGGGGTGAGGGCGGAAAAGAAATTAGTGAAAAGTTGGAAGAGGTATTCTTTGAATACGGCTTTCTTAATGAAATCATATTGGATAATGCAGCAAGCTTTAGAGGAGTTGAACTGAGGGAGATATGTAAGAAATGGAACGTGGATTTGATATTCAGGGCGGCATTCAGGAGTAATTGTAATGGGATAATTGATAGGAATCATAGGACAATTAAAAGAATTTGGGGATGGTCGAATATAGGCATGTTCGAGGCAGTGTTCTGGTACAATTTACTTCCAAGGGTGGGAATGAAGGGGTAGAGTTGCCTTTGTTCGATAAAATACAATTATGAATGGAGGGATCCGGATATTAAGGATAATTCTGCGGAAGAGGAGTTGATGGAGAAGGTTAAGAATGAATTTGGTGTCGGGGAAGAGGTATGGGTGAAGCCAAATTGAGCGAGGTGTTTTTCGAGTTGGGATAGGGGAACAATTTCAAAATTGTTGTCAAGGAGAAAAATTTAAGTTGACGGGATCGCAGACATATCTGGATAGGTTCGGAAGATAGTATGATTGTTCATCTTTTGGATGAGAGTTATCATTTTACAATGAATCCAATAATACATCATTTATTATTGTATATAAAATTTTCTTTTTGAATTTATTTGTACTTTTTTATATCTGAAATGTGACAGCAGCTGTCACATGTCAAATGATAATTAATCTAAAAAAAGAAAAATAATTTTATATTTTTTTATTTTTTTTTTATTATTCACATTTTATTTTTGCATGAGGTGCATTTCACAGCCCCATAACAATATTATTATTATTATTATTATTATTATTATTATTATTATTATTATTATTATTATTATTATTATTATTATTATTATTATTATTATTATTATTATTATTATTATTATTATTATTATTATTATTATTATTTTTATTATTATTATTATTATTATTATTATTATTATTATTATTATTATTATTATTATTATTATTATTATTATTACTATTATTATTATTATTATTATTATTATTATTATTATTATTATTATTCGCAATAGGCGTATGATAGGATTAATAGGGAAGCTCTATGGCAGGTGTTAGTGATATATGGTGTTGGTGGTAAGCTTCTGAATGGAATCAAAAGTATGTATGACGATAAGGAGGCGTGTGTAAGAATAAATGGGTTCAAAAGTGATTGGTTTTATATTAATTGCGGAGTGAACCGGGGATGTGTTATGTTTCCTTGGTTATTCAATTTGTATATGGATGGGGTTATGGAAGAATTAGAGGTGGAGGTGGCAGGGGATGGTGTTAGAACGATGGAGAATGGAAAAGAGTGGAGGGTACCCTACCTATTATATGCGGATGATTTGGTTTTGTGTGGCTAATCTGAAGAGAGTATGAGAAGATTGGTAGAGAGATTTGGCAGGGTGTGTAAAAACAGGGATTTGAAAGTAAACGTAGATAAGAGTAAGGTTATGGTTGTGAGTGAGAACATTCCTCGGTGTGAAGTTAAGTTAGATGGTGAGCAGCTGGAACAAGTGTCGAGTTTAAATATTTAGGATATAAGTTGGATGAAAAGGAAACGGATGATGCACGGTGTACTAGGAAAGTTGTGAATTTCAGGAAGGTGGCTAATGCAATTAAATCGTTGGTGGATGTAAAGGGACTAAGTCTTGAGTACGCTAGAGCCTTACATGAGGGTATGTTGTTACCTGTGTTAATATGTGCCAGAGACTATGGTCTGGAATAAGAGGTATAGATCTAATGTAAAATGTGTTCAGATGGACAATCTTAGGGGCGTGTTAGGTGTGAGAAGGATTGATAAATTGAGGAATGAACGTATTAGAGGGCTGTGTGGTGTTAAGAAAGGGGTAATTAAGGAAAAAATGAAAGTTCGTTGAGATGGTTTGGTCATGTGGAAAGATGGATGATAGTCGGTTTTTTTATCTGATGTATAATGGGGAATGTGTTGGGAATCAACCTACTGGGAGACCAAAGAAAAAGTGGATTGAGTCAGTAAAGGAATGCCTGGAGGAGAAAAATGTGACTTTGGCAGAGGCGAGAAGAAAGATGCATAATAGGAATGAGTGGCGGTTTTTTGTGAGAGGGTATGGTTGTGGCCCACCTGGGCTAAGGGATGAACCTCGCATTAACGAGATGCCATTGTGAGTGTCCGTCACGGTTCCGTGAAGCTATAGGGTGGATTTTCTGACTGCGACGAGTTCTTACTAAAAGGTATAAAGGGGGAGGTAAGGCTGGACTTTCTTTTCGACTTGTTTCATGTTCTTCTACTACTTTTCTGCTTCCAGTGCATGTCACGCACCCTACCCCCAGTTTTGGGAGAGAAGGTGGATGATATATATATATATATATATTATTATTATTATATATAATATATATATATATATATATATATATATATATATATATATATATATATATATATATATATATATATATATATATAATATATATATATATATTATTATTTTTATATATATATATATATATATATATATATATTATATATATATATATATATATATATATATATATATATATATATATATATTATAGCAGTTATATATATATATATATATATATATATATTTATATATATATATATATATATATATATATATATATATATATATATATATATATATATATATATATAGAGAGAGAGAGAGAGAGAGAGAGAGAGAGAGAGAGAGAGAGAGAGAGAGAGAGAGAGAGAGAGAGAGAGAGAGAGAGAGAGAGAGATTCCGCTCAGATTTCTTCTTCGCGTATTGTGATGGAGGGGTGGTGCTCCTTGTTGAAGGCTTCTGGTGTAAAATCGTTGTAGAGACGAACTTCGAACCGAAACGTCGAAAAGACCGAAACCTGTGATTCAGAATCGATTGAAACAAAGGGTATTTCCTCAAATTAATTTTCCAACGTTGGTGTCCATAAGGTTGATTCCGCGGAAAATCTCGTATGGCTTCAAAAATCGGTGAAGGGAATCACACCAACCAAAATACCCATATATGTTACTCGATCTCCAGTGGCATATGGGTTGGCTAGTTTGACTGTGATGTTTACGTAGCATTCTTGTTGTCTTGACCAATCCATAGAAATGAATATCCGTGGGAAGGTGATCAACAACGATAATTGAGATGGGAATGGTCCCATTTTCCGCATTAATTTTTAAAATCACGACATCACGCGACATGGCGGTGCTATTTTGATTGATGCCTTTAATAGCTATACAGATTTTGGAGTGGGGAGAAATATTGCAATGCTTATGCCACCGAGCCAGATAGGATACCGCGTTATTACGCTTGATCGTAAAGCGATCTTACAAGTATAGTTTTGTCTTCTTTATAAACAGATGTCTGCTAATATTAAAGGGACTCATCTATTTTTTATTGTTACGTTATTCGCAGTCTCTTGAGGGTGAGAGGTGGGTGAGGTTTGTCTGTCTGGCTCTGGTTCCCAATTTGACGACAG
>JABUQX010041042.1:0-32500 GCA_015478945.1 Trachelipus rathkii | reverse complement strand
GGAAAAATATGGCATAGCTAGTTCAGAAGGAAAAGAAAGAAAGGACAGTATGTCTCATGTACTTTCAAATTCTAAAGCTACTCTAACATGACAGTGGAAGAATGCTTGTTTCCTCTTCAAAACAATCATTTAAACTCGTGTACTAAAAACAAAAGATAAATGAGTTCTATACACTCTGGTCGCGCTTGCGGGCGCTCTTGCGTTTTGCTTCACGTGATCTACTATAAAT
The DNA here is from genome assembly GCA_015478945.1 of Trachelipus rathkii. Classification (NCBI taxonomy): domain Eukaryota; kingdom Metazoa; phylum Arthropoda; class Malacostraca; order Isopoda; family Trachelipodidae; genus Trachelipus; species Trachelipus rathkii. Next base: position 32,271 of record JABUQX010041042.1, on the reverse strand, counting down.
CTAGTGAATTAATTATTATCTATTCTAGTGAAATTAATAATTATTCCTCAATGTAAGTATTTATTATAAATATGATATACACTTAGTAAAAATAAAACACTTTTAATACAAATCAGATAACTTGTGCACCGCTTAACAGCTAAAATGACTATGATTTTAATATGAGTTTGGGTCTAAAAGATAATAAAACACACCTGCTCAAATACAAGTTTAAAGAACAAAGTTGATTTTCATCCAATCACAGGTATGAGGATATTAAAAAAACATGTTTTACATTAATACCTTAAAACCAAAAAAGACGATAAAATAATTCTGAACCAATACGATAAATGAGGTCATATAGAGATAAGGATTATCCGACCAATCACAAGTAAGGAAAACATTTCCTTCTTACCTGCTTAAAGGATTTTAGTAAAAGTTATTATAAAATTTATAAACAAAAAGTATTAACAGTTAATAATAAATTCTTTGTTCAAAGATAATGATTGATTTATTATAGGTTTTAAGAAATTTGAAATAATTTTAGTTATATTTGAATGAGTAATATAAATGTACGTATTTAATTAAAACATAAAATGTTTTAATAAATTATACGTTTTGTGTGTAAGTGAGTGTGTGTGTGTGTGTGTGTGTGTGTGTGTGTGTGTGTGTGTGGGTGTGTGTGTGTATGTGTTCTAAATAATAATAAATAATAGGGCTTGAAGTAATAACACTAAGTATATCAATTAAAAACTAAAAAATCAAAATCGTCTTAACAACCATAACGTCATATGTAAAGTGAGGTATGCGGCAGGTGTGCAGGCAGCATGGGTGTCCTAAATAATGAATCAATACGAAGCAACAACACCAAGCATAATAATCAAAATTAAACAACAAAAAATAATAAAATAATGAAAATGTTAGTAAAGACGAAAGGATAATTAAATCGAAAAAAATTAAAAGTAAAATTCAAAAATGTAATCGTTAATTAAATTACATGATTAAAGCAGAAAACATGATAAAGAAAGAAACGATGAGTTAAAGCAGTAAACATGAGTTAAAGCAGTAGCAAGAAAACAAAAGCATACTAAGCCCCTTTGTTGCTATGCAACAACCTGATTTACGGATTTACTGCTTTAAGGTATGTAATGTTAATAAATATATGAGTAAAAAAGAAACAAAAAACATATGAGTTAAAGCAGTAAAAATGAGTTAAAGCTATAAAACAGTAAAAACAAAAAGCATTACTAATCCCTTTGTTGCTATGTAACACCTCTATTGATTTACTGATTTACTTCATTTAAGGTATGTAATGTTAATAAATATATGAGTTAAAGCAGTGAAACATATAATTAGCAGTAAAACATGAGTTAAAAGCAGTAAAGCAGTAAAACAAAAGCATACTAACCCCTTGTTGCTATGTAACACCTCTATTGATTTACTGATTTACTGCTTTAAGGTATGTAATGTTAATAAATATGTGAGTTAAAGCAGTAAAACATATAAGTTATAGCAGTAAAACATGAGTTAAAGCAGTAAAACAAAAGCATACTAACTCTTGTTGCTATGTAACACCTCTATTGATTGACTGACTTACTGTTTTAGTTGGGGATTTTATGACAATGTTATTATTAGAAAATGTCTGTACAATTGTAGTAAAATAAAATGTTTATATATCAGACACTCTGTTTTTTTTCTTCTTACATACAATTTTTAAAAATTTATAAATTAAAAAGAATTAAGTAAGAAATATAAAAGATGTCTGTAATGAAAGACAATGACACCGTAATGAAAACGTATTTTAATACAAAATGTATTAAGTATTAAAAAAATAAATGACGTAGTATATATATATATATATATATATATATATATATATATATATATATATATATATATATATATATATATATATATATATATATATATATATATATGTATATATAGTGAGAGAGAGAAAGAAAGAGGCAGGTATATATATATATATATATATATATATATATATATATATATATATATATATTTTTTCATTCAAGTGCGGGGAATAGCCAGGCCTGGGTGGAGCGCACGCGCGGCGGGCGGGACCGCGGAAATAGCCCGCGGGCGCACGCGGCGGGCGCCTGCCATGGGTGGGCGGGGACGTGGAGGGACGCACCTGGGTGGGTGTGGAATGTGGGCCCTCACGCTGGGAGGGGATCTCATGCTGCGTCCTGTTGTTCAGCTTATGATCTAGGGGAAGACATCACATTAACTTGCCCCAAGATGGAGGGGTGGTAGTGAAGTAGAAAAGGTTAGGAAATGTATCAAAGATAAGGCATCAATCCCTCAAAGTTGAGGCATCAATGCTGAGGTGACCATTGCAGACCAGTTGAGGTGAACAAAGCTGGAGGAACAAATATCGAGAGTGGAGGAGTATAAACATGGATAGTGGGGTGGTGGTGAGGAAACAGGAAGGAATTAGTGGAAGGAAATGGTGAATGGAAGGAAATGGTGAATGGCAGGAAACAGTTGTATGTGCATAAGGACATAGTGTGTAAGTAATATATATATATATATATATATATATATATATATATATATATATATATATATATATATATATATATATATATATATATATATATATATATATATATGCTATAAGAGATAAAAGACTCACTCATAGTAGGAAGCATCCTCGAAACATGTAATATACACCAATCGATTCCTCATGCCTTATAACATAGGGGTAGACACCCATATTAGGACTATTCTAGGCTCAGGGGAGGCTAGAAAAGGCTTGAAAAAAGTGGCACTCAGTTGGCACTCAGTTGGCACTCAGCTGGCACTATGTGGCACTCACATGGCACTATGTGGGCACTCACTTGCACTCTTGGCACTCATTGGCACCCACTTGGCACTCACCTGGCACTCATCTAATACTCATAGAACACTAATAGAACATCCTTAGATACCTTCTTACTGTGATTGGGAACCATCAAAGTTGAGCTCACCACCAACACCAAAGATGCAGCATCAAAGCTCAAGATATATAATGAGCAAAAAATCAAAGATGTGTATAATATATGTCAGTGTGTATGTATGTGGAGTGTGTGTGGTGGCACAAGTGTCCATAGGAGGAAACTATGGGTAAATGTAGTGGTGGAGGAAGAAGGAACAGAAGGAAAATGGAATGGAATGGAACAGGAATGGTGGAATGGAATGGATGGGGCGGTGGTGGCATGAATCCAGGAAAATCCCAGAACCCAGAACCAGTGGTGAACCCAGTGTGTGGAATGGAGCCTGGAATGGAATGGAATGGAATGGAATGGATTTTCAAAAAATTTGGGTTCTCAAAAAATTTGGGTTCTCAAAAAAATTAGGGCTCTCAAAATTTGGGTTCAAAAAGGTCATGCCCAAAAAAGGTCAAGGGCAAAAAAGGTCGCGGTCAAAAAAAGGTCAGGCGCAGGTAAAAATATTTGCCTCCAATATGTGGTTCCTACTACTTTCATTCACTCCCTGTAATGGGACTCGCCCTGTCAGTGATATCTAAATCTTCTTCCTTGTGGAATCGAAACTTTTTATTACATAGGTCTCTAGAAGTTTGTTTCTTTGCACTCCTAGGTAGGATTTAACCCCTTTCAATAGGACTAGCTTCTTCTTCCATCAGGTCTCTACACTCTTTCTCCCATAGTTCTAGAGTAGAACGAGTTTCTAAGTGCAAATGTACTGTAGTTGTTGCAAGCAATGAAATTAAAAGGCTATGTTGATAATCATCTCGTTCTAACTTGCTTCTTCTTTAAATCTAAATACAATAATAATAATATTACTACACATATATATATATATATATATATATATATGTTATATATATATATATATATATATATATATATATATATATATATATATATATATATATATATATATATATATATATATATATATATATATATATATATATATATATATATATATATATTTTTTCCTATTTTAGAATATAACTCTCGCGAAGCTTCAAATGAACTGCAATGAAGGTCTCGACGTTAGTGAACCCAAAACATCTTACAGAAAAACTAAAGGTCTTTTATACCCTGTCAATGTTGGTAGAAATATTGCCAGAACGAATGTGGCGACATACTTTGTATTCGCTTCGGATATTGAACTCTATCCTTCTATTAATATTATACCAGGTAAAATGTGTTTTAATTAATTTAAATTATATAAATTGTAATATAAATTATTTCACTGAAATACATTTCTTTCAGAACAAATGAATTATTTTATCATTTTAAACCTGCCTCAAGCTTACTTTTAACAGAATTTCTTAAAATGATTGAAAAAAGTGACTACACAGACTCTCTAAACAAACGCGTCTTCGTTTTGCCAATTTTCGAAGTGAAAAAAAATCAAAAAGTTCCTGAAACAAAACATCAACTTCTTTCAATGCTTAATAGGAAAGACGCCATTTGGTTTCACGAAAAGATTTGCCAAATGTGTCACCTACCACCTGGTTATGAAGTAATATATATATATATATATATATATATATATATATATATATATATATATATATATATATATATATATATATATATATATATATATATATATATATATATATATATATATATATATATATATATATATATATATATATAGTTTTTAAACTGTCAACTTGATACGTTGATTTATATTTATTATTTATTTCTGCGACCCTAGGTTATCCAATATTGTTGAGAAAACTATTTAATTTTTTTTTTTTTTTTTACACACATTCAAACAATTTAGTAATTAAAACCAAGAAAAGTATTTACAATCGACAAGCTTTCGCTCCCTCTCTGGGGAGCCTCTTTTAGGTAAAACAGGAAGGTGTGGTGATTTCCTCCAAGAGTCTATTCAGTTAGTTGGTTGTCCAGGAGACTGTAAAATGGTGAGCTGAGCATAATGGCATTTTGTATGCTATCTATCTTGTAATCTCCAGAGCACAGGTTGTAATTTGGAAGATTACTTATACAAAAGGCTTCAGCTATTTTTCTTTCATTGTTATTATTTATATGTTTTATGATATTGCTTTTATTTGGGTTTATAAGATGATTTTTTCCTGGCGATGCTGGGTTAGGGCGGAGTTTTGGTTGTCTGTGTTTAGTGCGTGCTTTTGTTGATAAATTCTTCTATTATGATCGGTGGTTTCACCTATGTAATTTAGGTTACAGGTTGTGCATGGAATTTTGCAGATACATGGGTGGTTTATACTATGTACTTTGGGGGTTTTAGGACTTTTTGAAGTATAATATTATTAGACGGTATAAGGGTTATGTTATTTGGTATGAATTTTTGTATGTGCTTAATATTTTTGTGGGGGATGGGTAAAAAGTTTTTTTTTTGGAGAGTTTTGTCTTCTTTTATAGAATAGAATTTTGTTTTCGCTTTTTTAAATGCATTTATGATTATAGGGTTGGGATATTTTAGTTTTTTAAAGGTTGTTTTTAAAAATTCAGTTTCACGAAGATACAGTGATGAAAGAGTGGCGAGTTAGGTGTTCAATGTGTTTGCAGAGTACCAATGTATGTAGTTGGGTGTGGAAGTACGTTTTCTATATACTGTGTAAGATAGTTTTGTGGTATGATCCCATATGATTAATGTGTCTAAGAAGGGAAGGGAGTTCTGGTTGAGTAGAGGGGTCTCTAGTGTGAATTGAATGTCCGGGTGAATGCTATTTATGTGGTTGAGAATGAGTACTGAGTCGGTCGTGATTGGGACTGCGGCGAAGACATCATCTATGTACCGCAACCAGGTACAGTCTTTGAGGAGGAGATGGGGCAAAATAAAATAATGTCCTATGAGTTCCATGTAAAGATTGCTGAGTATGGAACAGGGGTGAGCCCATGCTCAGTCCTTGTTTTTGTTTGAAAAACGATTGGTTGTGTTGAAAGAAATTGTGCTCAACTTATCCTTCTTAAGAAGGATAAGTTGTTGTATGGTAGAGAAAGGGTATTGTAGATTTATATTATTATCTCTTATGTGTGTTGTTAGCAAATTTAGCGTTTGTGATACTGGAACAGATGTGAAGAGGGAGTTTACGTCATAACCTATGAATTTGTGAGTTTTTGTGCTCAAAAAGGTTGTTTTGTGTATAAAATCTTATGTTTTTTAGGTGGAGTTGGAGATTATTCCTAATAGAGGTTTTAAATGTAAGGATAACCACTGTGTTAATTTGTAAATATGGGAATTTGTATTGGCAATGATGGGTCGTAGCGGTAAGTTGGGTTTGTGTGTTTTTGATACTCCGTAGAATTGTGCAATTTGTGTCATGTAGGCGTTGAGTTTTTTGTGTAGGGTGGGGTAGTTTTTAAGGATGGTTTTTAGAGAATTGTTAAAAGATTGCTGGGATAGTTTGTGGGGTTTTATTTTAGGGGTTCATATGTGTTGATATCGTTAAGTAAATTGTTACATTTTACAATATTTTTTAGTTGTTGCCAAAATGCAGAATTTTTCGATCTCTTGACAGACTTCAGACTTCGACGACTTTACTGTATATACAGCTGCTCAAAATTTTAATTATCAAACAGCTCCAGGACACTTGCGGTTCATGAGACAAATAAAAAACACAGCAGCTTCGCTATGGCTCCGGCTCCTGCTCCCAACCCTGACTTCCTTACAAGAGCCAGCTCATCACTATATATATATATATATATATATATATATATATATATATATATATATATATATATATATATATATATATATATATATATATATATATATATATATATATATTTCTATATATATATATATTTAATTCAGTTTCATAATTTCAGTCTTCTTCAGTTCTATATGCCTATGTCTATGAAGCTATTTTATTATCTCTATGTATAAATAACAGATATGTAACTTTTGCTTCTAGAAATGGAAAACATCTAAGATTAACCCTGGATTGTCGGTGATGAAAATAGGCAATCGGACAGAATGGCGCGATTCGTGGGAGCCATTTTACATTGGTACAAATGATGAGCCACTATTCGACGAGCGTCTTTCCTCTGAGGGAAGGGCTAATAAAATGACTCAGGTATCTGTACTTCTTAATATTTGATTCCATTTGAATTTTATGGTAGTCATCACCAGTAAGGAAAGAGTCAAAAAACGTATCTCCCTTTCATAACCTAATAAATGCCAACTTGCTAAGTATTTAGTTGTGTACACAACTTCTTTTGCCACACCATGCAACTCTCTAATGTGTTCATCCCTCATTTTATCAATTTCTCTCACACCTAAGCCGCCCATAAGATTATCCATTTCAACAGACTGCACCTTAGAACTATTCAAATGGATAATCTTACAGATTTTTAAGGTTTAAGAAAAATTGATAATCAGAGGAATGAACGCATTTGTGAGTTGTGTGGTGTGACGAAAGAAGTAAATGAGAGAATAAATGGGAGTGTAATAATTAGTCATTTGAAAAGGATGGATGGTAGACAGTTGGCTAAGAGGGATATGGAGATGAGTGTGTTGGGATTGGACCGGATAGGAGATCAAAGAAAAAGTGGATTGAATCAATAAAAGAGTATCTGAAGGAAAGGAATTTGATTTAAACACAAGCGATAAGAATGGTGTGTAAATGGATTGAGTGGCGTGGTTTTGTGATGAACTATGGTTGTGGGCCTTGCCGAAGGGATGAAACCCGACATTGAAGAGGTGCCACAGTGGGTGACTGTCACAGTGGGTGAAGCTCTCGGGTATATTTTGCCCCGTGACAGTCTTGCATTTAAGGGTATGATGGGAGGTTTGGGTGGTGAGGGGGAATTGAATTTTTTTTGCAGACCTAGTTCATAATCTTCTAAACTATTTTATTTCTGGTGCATGTTTGTGCACCTCACCCCTTACAGTAGTATCAGATGAATTTAGAACCTGAGCTAGAAGTGACGTCGCAGCCTCGTTAATCTTTCTAGCTTCTATCACGGTATTTTTTTTCGAGCTAGATGGCCCTAGTTAGGTATCTATCCTTAGGTTATAAGGTATAAGGAATCGATTCCCGTGGTTTATAATGGAATCGAATCATTTCTAGTATGATTTGTATCCCCTATCCACCTTTCTAGCACCTCTAGCATGGTATATAGTACTTAACAGAATATATCCGATCTAGGTATCGATTCCTATGTTTTAAAATATAAGGAGCGATTCCCGTGGTTTATAATGTAATCGGCTGACATCTAGTATGATTTTGTACTCCTAATCCCTTTTCTAGCACACCTAGTCTATTTTTTATTTTTCAAGCTACTAGGTCGAACAAAGTGTGAATTAGTATGTAATGGATGGTGCCGAGCAAATTTCCGCTATTGCTGAGAGGCTCGGGTGAAACATTCCGGTTTTAGAACGCATCAACATGCGTTTTGCGGGGGCGATGAACCCCTTGTCCAAAGCTTATCATGACGGGTCTCAAACAGGGGTTAAAAGTCACGAAAATGGGATTCCCGGGGTTATTTTCCCAAACGCCTGAGTCCCCGTGGCCCCAGCTGGGAGTCCTTTGCTTGGTTCCAAAAGAGACCTTTCATTAGGCTTAAGAGCCATACCCTAGCAATGGATGTGTTAGAGACATCGTATTCCCTTCAAATTTGGTACCCCCCCCCCTTTATATGGGTTAACATAGTTGTAGACGATGTTTCATGGAGCTACGCCTAAGAGGGAAAGGGGTGTTGCCCCCAAAACCTTAAAAATGGACTTAGAAGGCTGAAATTTGGTGAGCGTATAGAAGAGAATGAATGAAATAGAGTAGTGATTTTAAATTAATTGTCGGAGCATATGGGCCAGAGCCGGAGCTCCAGCCATATATTGGGGTAAGTGAGATGTCTTTATATATGTTTTTAATGTTATAGAACCCATTTTTGAGGGTTTCAGAGCCCCCAAATGAGTTTGAGTGTCCCCAGGAAAGGGTCACCCTAAAAAAAAAAAAGCATAGAAGAAGACGAAATAAGATGGAGGATGGAAAAAAAGAAGGAAAAATAAGAAATCTCATATGACGGATCGAATATAGGTACCGACACCGGTGCGGGGCCGGTGCAGTGCCGAGATAGTAAACATGTACTTAGCACCATAATATTAGTATCCTTATATAGGTTTTCAATGATAGAACCTGAATAACATAGTTTCAGTACTTTTAAAGGAGTCCGAGTACCCCTCCCCTGGGGGGTGGTTCCTACTGAAAAAAGAAGAAAAGCGGAGAGGATGACGAAGTAAAATGAATGACGGTTTCAACTCTCCAAAGGGTCACGGGAAGATCAGAGCGAAAGCGAAAGCGAAAGTGCCAGCGCCCTCAGGCGGGCCCCGACGCGGAACCGACGCGTGCGCCCGTAGGCGCAATATTACCGCGAGAACGCGAAAATATATTTTAAATTGCGACGTTAAACTTTTTTCTAATAAAGTGATTACACCATTTTGTATTTTCTTTTCAAATAATCCGTTTTCTACACTATGAGTCAACCATTTTATTTCGTATTTAAATATATTTATTTTTATTTATAGAAAACCCTATTTCATTGTTAAATTTTTTAATATAAAAACGTTTTTATCGGCCCTAAAGCTAAAACTCAATAAAGTAGTAGGGCAAATAGCCCCCGAGGGGCCCTCCCTTCACGCCGGCTATGCGCTTTGTCCTTACGGCTTTATTGCCATACTATTAGGCTTTACTGATTCAAGTCCTATCTGAAACACATATTTTGGTAAAAAATAACTTCATTGCTTATTAAACTTTGGAATATATATATATATATATATATATATATATATATATATATATATATATATATATATATATATATATATATATTTATATATTATAGTTAAATATATATATATATTTATTTATATATATATAGTATATAAAATATATATATATATAATATATATATATATATATATATATATATATATATATATATATATATATATATATATATATATATATATATATATATATATATATATATATATATATATATTATATATATATATATATATATATATATATATATATATATATATATATATATATATATATATATATATTTATGTAGAGGATATGAAAATGTTTTTACTCTAAAAAAAATTTATTATATAATTACTATATTCGTAAAATATACAATGCGTGTACACGTATAAATAAACTTCCCCTACATTCACAAATATATTGATGATCCCCGGGTGGAAATGTAACATATGCTCCAGATATCTCATTTCTTACAGTTGTTATTATATAATTAATCATCTTATTCTTTGAACGCTCATCAAGATCTTGATCGGCTAAAGTACGTATCTTAGATGAAATGTTTAGATGGATATTGAGGGGAATCTTCATTTTAAATCTTTCCACAGTGACTATAAATGTTTTATACACATTATTCGTTTCCATAATTTTCTCTATATGCCCATCCAGTATAGGTACCATATTATTATTCTTTAATGTTATATCGAAGTATGTAATGTCGTGTCCGTCTTTCACAGCTGCTGATGCTCATATTCGGTAATCATTGACATTATCTGATGCATATACAATACGTATTTTGGATGGGTTACGTGGAGTGAAAGGATGCCTATTCGAAAAATCTGATTTGTAATTAACACGTGTATACCAGGTCATAAATTAGAGTATGATGGTCGAATAGGGTGAGACAGTTTTTATATAATTTACATTATTATATTTCAAAAATGAAATGATATAATGATTATTCAATATAAATTTTAAATCCAAAGAATCAATTAGGTGAACAGCGCCATTTTTCTCCCTATAGACAGAAATCCAATGTCCTCCTGTTGTAAAGTGACGAGGCGACGTGTTGAATACGAAACCAGTTACCTTCTCCAGTTTCACAGATCCTACTTTATTAATGGCGAAAACTCCTGTAAATCGAGGTTCGTTTTTAAACACAGTTTTTATTTCTTCTTCATTCATCTTTAATAATTCAAAAGCACGTTACGTACTCTGTCAATTTCAATGAGCTGAGGATGTTCCAAATAAACCATGACAGCGATGAGTGATTGCAGACTTCTACCAAAGGAGAGACTTAACGCTAATGTCCCCTTTCGCAAAATGTTCAAATAATTAGCGTTACAAGTTGAAAGGTCGGCTGTGAGGTCGTAAGCATATGAATTACTATTCTTAGCGTATTCTTCAAGATCTATCCCTGTCCCGCTATCATAACATGAAACTGTGTTAGCTATTAGATCGTAAAAAGGTCGTGAACATAAAGATATGATCCATTGTATAACATTTCATAGTCCCGACCGTAAGGTTGACCATTTACATGTAGACTGATACCTCTAAGCTCAAAAGGGGCGAATTTATAGGGTGACTTTTTTATAATTCCCAGAGTATGCTTCATGTTCAACAATCCCTATTATTACTTTCTGAGGTAGATTCCCATTCACAGTGTTAGGGATTTTGATACTCGATAATCCCTGTGTAAAGTTAAACAACTTTGTTTCTATTCCTTTAATAGGATACTTTGATGTAGTGTTCAAAAGAAATTTTTCAATTTCCAAATGTCTCTGAGGTAATAATTTCACTTTTCTAACGTAACGATAGGCTTCTAACAACTTGAAAACAAGTTCAGGACATACAGCAGTAGCAGCAGGTTTACTTTTTATTTTAAGAGCGAATTGAGGATTTGATCAGGTTAAGCCAATTCTAGTATCTACAGCTAGTAGAATAAGTCTTTCTTGAGAGAAGATGTCGCTATTTAAGCGTCCATAAAATTCATATGTGTTACTTGTGGCTTTACCCTTTTTATCCATATGTGCAGCCTCGTCTTTGAAACTATAAAAACCACATAATTGGAGATGAGACTGTTTAGCATCGTTTGAATAATTAAATAAATGTTCTATATAACGTACGTATGGAGAGCTTGCAGCTGACGCTCCTAATGAAGTTTCATTGAGATAAACTTCAATCTGGTGAAAAAAAGTATACAGGAAATTGGATTCCGTGTACATTATGTGGTCATCGGATGACGGAAGGTTTGTACCATCGGGTTTCGTCAATCTCGTTTTTAAATATAAAAACACGTTTGATGGATCTAGATACTGATCTGAGATGCCTGGGATAGTGAATTCGAGAGAGACATCGGTGTTGGTGATTGAGTGAATGGGGTTAATGCTGATGAAATTGGTTCCACTCACACTAATCTGGGTGGGGTTCATGAAGAAGAGATCCAATTCACTCTTACAGCAGTCTGGACTAGAAGGATGAAGAAAATGCCTCTTGTGAGGGTGAGCGCCGACTGTTTAATGAACAGAGTGGTGATTTAGCTTTTCTTATATACAGTAAAGTCACCTGATGATCCTATTTATGTAAAAGATGCCAGTTAGTAATTAAATGGCAAATACATCAAAACATTTCTTCTTTAGAGGTCTTTTAGCCTTAAGCTTTTTCTTTGCGCACAATTTCTTACGTCCTTTGCCATGACCCGTCATCTTGCGTCTTATTTTGCGCTCAACATCATCCAGCATTTCATCTGAAACATCTGTAATTCATCTTTTTAAGGCCTCTTGAGGGTTAGCTCCAGCGGCTATATCATGCATAGTATGCATTCCTGTTCTTATAGCTTTTTTACCTATATATTCACCTCCTCTTCTTAATAGTGGCATAGCGCTTCTCCATAGTTTAGAGGAAAATCCATACAATCCATATCCTCTTTGTAATTTTATTCCTGTGAATACCAAGTCGTTATACATTATTAATGGAACTTCTGTCTGACACGATCTTTACACTGCAAGAGTAAGTTAATGAATGAATAAATATAACTGACTACATCACTTATATATAATCTTACATTCCCCTTTATTTCTCGAAGGTTTTCTAGCAGCATATAGGAAAGATTTTCTACTCTGTTAAAAAAATAGTCCATCATGTTGTAGTTAATGTGTCTGCTTCTTTCTAATATGAACTTTACACAATAGTGTTCCATCAGTAAATGGGTAAACTCTTCCTCCTACATCCTTTATATGCAATCGCACCGAGCCCAAATGAGAGCGACTCAGAGGTAAGTAATGAACATTAGGAAAAGTTATAACTTTACCCTTTTCAGGGAAATGAATGAAAGGGCTTTAGTGTCGCCTACATATTGATGTTCAAATATATCGATGTAAATGTATGCCATTCCCTGATCTTGCAACATCTCTGAAGGTACGCATACATAATTAAGTGAGATGGCTGTTTCATTATGGGTAATATAGTGTTTTGCACGCTCCTCATTACACTTTTTACAGTTGTGATTGAGACCCACTGTAATGTCTGTAGAATGATCTATTACCTCATCATGCTTATACACGCATCTCCTAAAGACCTAAACCAATCCGATCGCCTAATGATAAACACATCATTGTCTTTCAAGTTCGCACCCCATGTGGACCTAAATGTGACTGATACCCTGTCTTCTCCTAAGGGGTTATTAGTGATGAATATTAAATCCTTGCACATCTTACTTGTAGCAAATTGTGTGTTTAAATAACTATAAAAATAAGGAACCAATCTGTAGTATCGCTCGTTTTAAAACGAATTTGTCGTAGAAATACTCTTTATTTTTTACCATCGTGCTTTTTAATTCATGGATGTTTTTTTATTTTTAATGTATTTTTAACATAATCTGGGCTTCTATACACCAATATCCAGTGACGTGTCTGAGGCAGGTTCTCAATATTGGTATCTAATATCATCTCGCATAAACCTACTTCATACATCCCCTTTTCAATCTGTATAGGATTCATTAACTTGGTTGTGAAATCTGAGACTTTATTGTCAGGATGTAGATCCAAAGATGCCGGAGATGGCAGAGTTAAATAGAAATGGTCTACACTCTCCATGATTACAATGGCAACTGATTAATGTTTTCTGATTTTTCTAGCTGTTATATATGAATTAAACTTATCAGGGTAGCCCACCCATTTCACCAGATACAGTTTATTCCTACCCTTTCCCTTTGAACCTAATATTTTTTCTATTTTATATACATTACTCTCAGGATCGAAATGTATTTTCTGTATTTCTTGTTTATAAAATCCTCCTTTTATGGGTTCGCCATCTAAGTCTTTGAGATAGTATAATTTCAGTCCTTCAATAGGAACATCCCTTATACTATCTACTTTAAAAACCTCTCTCGACAATCCAGCTTCAAAGCCTTTTGAAAACCTATCATCCTATTTAGACACTTTTACATAATCATTCACGTTTATTCCTGATTTATCTTTAATTTTACAAACTTTCTGGTTCTGTTGTAACACAGGTTTTATCTTTAGCATTTCTAAAGGAGTTGACTTTATAGTTCTATGGAAAGATCTGTTATAAGAATAAGCTAGGTCATCCAGTGTGTCAATATACCTAAAAGTGTTCATTTTAGTAGTGTCTATGCATCTGTTCTTTGATCGTGTGCTGAACTCTTTCTACAATAGCAGCTTTATTTAAGGAAAATATGGTAAAATATCCTATATCGTATTCATTAATAATTTCTTGAAACTTCCTGCCTAGAAATTCGCTATCCCTATCCGTGCAAATCTATTTTGGATATGTATCATCCTCATCCCTTATAATTTCTCTCATAACCGCAGCCACAGTAGCTGATTTTTTATCTTTTAAAGCTTTTAACCATAAGTATCTAGAGTATACGTCAATAGTGAATGGTATGTGTTGAAACCCCTCATTATAAGAACTGTATTTAATCATCTCAATTAAATCTAGCTGCCAAACATTATCGAGGTCACGGGCTATGGTTGTCCTGGTAGGAAATTTTCTACGAATAGGTTTATGTAAAGTAAAAGCTTCCTCCCCCTCTAAGTATTTTTTCAATTCTTTTTTATCGACTTCCGGAAACTTTGAAGCAAATCGGGTAAATCCCCCAAAACCATTGGGTTCTTTCACGCTGTAATAATATTTATCAACTATACTGCCTTTGCCTCATTGAATACTGACATAAGTAAAAGCGATTATATATACTATATATATATATTATATATATATATATCATATATATATATATATATATACTATATATATATATATCATATATATATACAATATTTATAATAATATATTTATATATATATAGGTATATTATGATATATATATAATATATATATACTATATATATAGTATATATAATATTATATATAATATATATATATAATATATATATATATATATATTATATATATATATATAATATAATACAGTAATATATATATATAAATATACTATATATATATTATATAATTATATATATATATAGTATATATATATATAATATATACTAATATAATAAATAATATAATATATATAGCATTCACTATTGGGTGATATAAGTCAAAAAATTATGATATATTTTATTTAATCATAGACATTACAAGAAATAAACAGTACTATGTATTATATATGTAGTATATATATATACTATCTACTATATAAATATATATAATATACTATATTATACTATACTTTAATATCATAAGCTATATATATATAAAAAAATTGAAAGTAATAGCTTTCTTTATATATATTTTTATGTTCTTTCTTTTACAAATGAATATTTTAGCGCAGTACCATTAAAAGTAAATTAATGAACATATGACTGAATTCTAGAACGTGTTTGTCTTTTCTTCCCTCTTAAACACGCTTAAATCTATCTGAAGCGTAAGAAGTGCCTGAGGGACTTGAATCGGGTCTAGGAGACATGGGAATGTTATCCAAGTCTGCTAATCTTTGGGTATTTAAGATTAATGTGCGGGGCAAGTTAATAATCTGAAGTTCTTGCTTGATGCTAGGCCATCCAGCTACAGGACCCTTCTTCCAATCACGTGAGAGATCTGCTATCAATCCACAATATTTGATTCTTTGACTATTTCATTTTTTATTTTTTTTTTTGTTTTTTCATCGATAATGATTTGTCCTAATTCAATCCATGATAATTGATCTTTTAAAATATTATACAAAGCTAGTCCTGCTTTGCTCTCCTCCAAGATATTTTTAAAACTATCTTCATTTTTCACTTCAGGTTTTACATCAGGTGGTAGATTTGAATCATCGGTGGTGGACTTACTTAATGATGCATGTAGATGTAAGTCTTTATGATCTATTAATTTTTGCATGGCATCTTGGTAAAAGACACGTTTCTCGTGGATGTTAATGTCTGAATTTAATGTCCGATACACTTCTTTCTCGTAATTTTTTTATCTGTTCAACTTTAGGATCATATAAACTGGGAGGTAGATGTTGTTGATACGACAGAAGATGAGGAATCTGTTGATGTAACTGTTGATGATTTTGTAGAGATTGTAAGGCCGGTGCATGGTGTGGGGATAGCTGAACTAAGTGAGGTTGTAGTTGATGAGACTGTGGAGGAGATTTTTCACGGTTGACGTATTATTATTATTATTATTATTATTATTATTATTATTATTATTATTATTATTATTATTATTATTATTATTATTATTATTATTATTATTATTATTATTATTATTATTATTATTATTTATTATTATTATTATTATTCATATTATTATTATTATTATTATTATTATTATTATTATTATTATTATTATTATTATTATTATTATTATTATTATTATTATTATTATTATTATTATTATTATTACACTTCATTTTCTCATACTCGTTATACGGCCAAACAGCAACCTTCTTCATTATTTGTATATCCACTTAGTTATCAAAGGAGCTTGACCGAAAAGAGTAGCGGCAGAATACTCACCTCCTTTTCATACAGTAACTTCTTTTTCATTTTTCAGAGAACAAACTTTTATCATGTTAACGGGAAAGTTTTTTTAATGATGTTTCTATGACGGCGAAGCTTCACCTTCTGAGGTCTGTTTAAAGGAACATTTGCTTTTATAAAATTTAAACAGATTTAACATACACACTGTATGAATTTCTCATCTTCACAGTATAGTTTACGTTTTTCAGCTGGTTTCAGAATTGTTTAATTTTTTCTATATAGGTAAAATACTTTACAACTAGAAGTGCTCACTTATTCAGGTATGTATGCAGTTTCAATTTCAAAGGATAGAATGTTGGAGAGAATCAGAACTCTGTACGTGTTTTTATGATGAAGTTCATACATTAAATAACCATGAGGTTTCAAGGTAACTTCTTTATATACCTTTAAGAAGTCTTTACGTTGTAGTGGAAACATTTGAGAGGCTAGTGCATTGATCTGACTCATATCATTTTTCTACCCAAACAGCAAGTAACATTGAGTTTTAAGATTACAATCTCTCATATAATTTATCTGATGAAAGATTCTGTGGTGATTAAAAAATTCAGACAGCTTTCAGTGGTGCGGATATACAGTGAACGTTTCAGCTATGTCTTCATTCAACTTATGCATTAAATCATCTAGCACAATAATTTTATGACCATGAACATTTTCCAGTGATTTTAATGTCATGATATCCTCATGAAACTGAATTTAACATCTTTATATTCTGTAATTTTTTCCTAATAAACATTGTAACACCATATTATTTTTACAGAGTATTGTTCGAAAATATCAATTTCTCTTAAAATATTTAATAACAGAAATCTTTACCATACCAATTCACTAGTGAATCCGTTAAGATATGCAGCAGGACCTTCCGGAACAGGAATCATCTACACAACCATTCCAAAACTCTTTAAATGATTGGCGAATAATGTAACTATGTGATTTCACTATTTTATATAATAGTATATATATATATCATATAATATATATATATATATATATATATATATATATTATATATACCATATATACATATACCTATTAATATATATATATAATACATAAATATTAATATACTATATATAAATCGGAAGTTTATAATAAGAAATGAAGTTATTTTTTTTATCAAAATGTGTGTTTCAGATAGGACTTGAATCAGTAAAGCCTTACAGTTTGGCAATAAAGTCGTAAGGACAAAGCGCATAGCCGGGGTGAGGGGAGGGCCCCTCAGGGGCTATTTGCGTTACTGCCTTATTGAGTTATAGCTTTAGGGTCGATAAAAACATGTTTTTATTAAAATAATTTAACAATTAATAAGGGTTTTCTATAAATAAAAATAAAACTGTTTAAGTATGAAATAAAATGGTTGACTCATAGTGTGGAAAACAGATTTCTTGAAAAGAAAATACAAAATGGTGCTATCACTTTATTAGAAAAAAATGTTTACATTAACGTTCCAATTTAAAATATATTTTCGCGTTCGAGCGGTAATATTGCGCCTGCGGGAGCACGCTTTGGTTCCGCGTCGGGACCCGCCTGCTAGCACTGGCACCTTCGCTTTCGCTCTAACCTTCCCGTGACCCTTTAGAGAGTTGAAACCGTCATTCATCTTACTTCGTCATCCTCTCCGCTTTTCTTCTTTGTTCAGTAGCAACCCCCCAGGGGGGGGGGGTACTCAGACTTTTTTAAGGGTGCCAAAAATATGTTATTCAGGTTCTACGTCATTGCAAACCTATATAAGGATACTAATATTATGGTGATAGGTACATGTTTACTAACTCGGTACCGCACCGACCACGCACCGGTGTCGGTACCTATACCTACAATCATTCATTTGATCCGTCACATAAGACTTCTTTTTCCTTCTTCTTTTCCTATCCTCCATTTTCCATCGTCTTTTTCTACATTTTTTTCTTTTTTCAGGATGACTCCCCTCCTGGGGACCCTCAAACTCATTCGGTGGTTCTGAAACCCTCAAAAATGGATTCTATACCATTAAAAACATATAAAGACGTCCCCTTTACTCCAATATATGGCTGGAGCCAGAATTCCAGTCTGGTTCCGACGCCAGCAGCTTCGGCTCCGGCCCATATGCTCCGACAATTAATTTAAACTCACTATTTCATTCATTCTTTTCTATACGCTCACCAAATTTCAGCCTTCTAAGTTCATTTTTAAGATTTTGGGGGCAGCACCCCCTTCCCTCTTGGGTGTAGCGGCAGGAAACATCGTCTACAAGGATGTTAACCCATATAAAGGGGGATCCCAAATTTGAAGGGAATACGATGTCTCTAACACACCCTTTGTTACGGTATGACTTATAGGCCTAATGAAAGGTCTCTTTTGGAACCAAACAAGGGGCCCCCAGCTGGGGCCACGGGGACTCATTCGTTCGGGAAAGTAACCCCGGGAATCCCATTTTTGGGACGTTTGACCCCTTTTTGAGACCCGTCATGATATGTTTTGGACAAGGGTTCTCCGCCCCTGCAAAACGCATGTTGATGCGTTCTAAAACCGCAACGGTTCATCCGAGCGGCTCGGCAAAAGCGGAAATCGGCTCGACACCATCCATTACATACTGATAGACACTTTGATCGACCCTATAGCTTGAAGAATAAAAAATAGACTAGGTGTGCTAGAAAAGGGGGTAGGGGTACAAAATCATACTAGAAGTCAGCCGATTCCATTATAAACCACGGGAATCGATTCCTTATATATTAAAACTTAGGAATCGATAAATAGATCGGGTATATTCTGTAAAGTAGGATATACCATGCTAGAAGTGCTAGAAAAGGAGGTAGGGAATACAAATCATACTAGAAATGATTCGATTCCATTATAAACCACGGGAATCGATTCCTTATACCTTATAACCTAGGGTTAGACACCTAACTCGGGCCATCTAGCTCGAAAAAAATACCGTGCTAGAAGCTAGAAAGATTGACGAGTCCATGACTTCACTTCTACCTCAGGTTCTAAATCCATCTGATACTACTCCCTCCGTGTGAGATGGACATATATGCATATATATATAATAGTTTAGAAGATTATGAACTAGGTCTGCAAAAAAAATTCAATTCCCCCTCACCACCCAAACCTCCCATCATACCCTTAAATGCAAGACTGTCACGGGGCAAAATATACCCGAGAGCTTCACCCACTGTGACAGTCACCCACTGTGGCACCTCTTCAATGTCGGGTTTCATCCCTTCGGCAAGGCCCACAACCATAGTTCATCACAAAACCACGCCACTCAATCCATTTACACACCATTCTTATCGCTTGTGTTTAAATCAAATTCCTTTCCTTCAGATACTCTTTTATTGATTCAATCCACTTTTTCTTTGATCTCCTATCCGGTCCAATCCCAACACACTCATCTCCATATCCCTCTTAGCCAACTGTCTACCATCCATCCTTTTCAAATGACTAATTATTACACTCCCATTTATTCTCTCATTTACTTCTTTCGTCACACCACACAACTCACAAATGCGTTCATTCCTCTGATTATCAATTTTTCTTAAACCTTAAAAATCTGTAAGATTATCCATTTGAATAGTTCTAAGGTGCAGTCTGTTGAAATGGATAATCTTATGGGCGGCTTAGGTGTGAGAGAAATTGATAAAATGAGGGATGAACACATTAGAGAGTTGCATGGTGTGGCAAAAGAAGTTGTGTACACAACTAAATACTTAGCAAGTTGGCATTTATTAGGTTATGAAAGGGAGATACGTTTTTTGACTCTTTCCTTACTGGTGATGACTACCATAAAATTCAAATGGAATCAAATACATAGTGAAAACAATATCACTCGATTTCTTTACGAATAATATCAAACATGGAAAAGAATATGAACATCACACAGCTATTTGAGACACAATCTTATTATTTTTAAAGTCATTATTCACAAACCTTCCAAATATAATAATTGTACATAAATAAAAAGAATTTGAAATAATTATTCCTGGCTGCTTAACTCTTGCTGTAACATTATGCTTTGAGTTTTCACATTTTTTTGTAAGGCACGTTCCCTATTCCGCTTAAGCACGGGACCAATAGCACTTATAGATTGAACGTAGAAATTCCGTGAAGTCTTGTAATACCTGCTACAAAGAACATAAATCTAACCGTAACGAACGCAAACTTAAGCAATTCTTACAGTTTGTAAGCTCAAATGACAAAAAAAACGCTTAATAACATGAATTGGCTTAAATTATTTTAATAACTATAAAGATTTGGTAATATTATACATTTAATTTATGACAAACATAGTGACTTAACATAATTATTTTAGTCACTGTCTTTGTAATATACTGTGAAGAGATATAAAGTGCTCTTGAATTGGTAATGTTTATCAAGAACAAATACATAATTCAAATAATTGAGATGTTAATCTACTGAAGCTTTTCGTTGCATGAAAGTTGGTTCCAGCTTGAGCGCGAGCGTGATAGCCTGGGAAGGGCAGGGGTATTTTTCTATTTTGTCTGTCTTGGAAAGGGATATCGGCATTTGCCGCTTCGTTGGTGAGGTCTCGCTATGAGTCAAAAACATAAGCTAAAAAAAAGCAATGAACTGGTACAAACTAGGCTTTCGTTTCCAGAAGTATCGCCGAGTTGGCAGCCCGTGTGCAAATAGACGTCAGAAACGTCTTCGAATCCGTAAAAAGTTATATCATAATACTGAAACCTGCTAATTTACGTAAGAACTAGGACATTTGGAGTACCTGGAAACCGCACCGTGAGTAGCGTATCACCGATACGGATCGATTACAATTGTATAGAACATTACTCTGGAGTACTTATTATCGCATTATATTGATATATTTTATATTTTATGAAATGATACGATATATAGTACCCTTAGATTTAAATATTAACGATAAATATTTAAAAATTTTTGGGCAGGTAAATGCCATTTTCCCGCATCATAGATTATATTAATATATATATTAGTAGCTACTATATGTATATATATATAATACTATATAATAACTATATATATGTTATATATATACTATATTATAATAATTATATACATATATTATACTACATATATATAATATATATATAATGTTTTTGTATAAAAGTATTTTTTGTATTCGTAATAGTCAAAGTATTCTTTACTAGCCGACTAGCAGTCACGTTTATTAATTACCGAAATAACGAGAATTACAACTAGGTTGCCTTTGACTTAGTGACGTTTAACGTGACGTAGAAGTGTAATACGAAAACTGGGCTATTACTGGAAACGATATGTAAACATGTATCGTTATACCTGTTGTGCTCCCGCCCTGGAGGCTGCAGTCGGAGGTAAAATGACTTCGAAACGTTTCGAGAGCTGTGTGTATGGACTGCGCGATGTACGGTGTATTGAGTCTACACGCTAATCGCGATGCGGATAGTAAGTCATCTATCGCCGACGGGATTGGCCGATGCCATGTCCGCAAGCGGAATAAGTGTTACACTAATTCTCAGTTCTTTAGGACTCGTCTACCACAGATCTTTTGAAAGACTAATTTATATTAGCAATGTATATTGTCATATGCTTTTGAGACCTTTGGAGTTTGACGAAACCCAATCGATTCTATGAATCAACATAGAAAATGTTGAAAAAGTGTGGTATTATCTTGCTCGGTTCTGACACTATATTTATGCTGGTTTATTCTAATCTTTAGGTTCTTACCAGTTTGACCAATATAAAACATATCACAGTCCATACATGAAATTTTATAAACGCAACCAATGCTCTTTGACGGTGAATTCTTAATTATTAATCAATAAAATCCTAAATACCTATATTTCTAAGATAAGGCACACCAATTTATTAAACATGGATGGCACCATTTTGAGAACTGATAGACTGAAAGTGATATTGGGATAATCGATATATCAATATGCAAATAGAAAGTCATTAGAAATATAGAAACTAATGAGTTAGTAATGAGTGTCTGAAAGTAACGAATGTGAATTTAGTACAGAAGTTAAATAGAATAAGTGCTAATGAGATAAGTAAATGGTGTTGGTTTTGTGGTAAATCCCCCCTGAAACTTTAATATTAATGGCCTCAGTCGATACGATACCCTTGGCAATAATGATTAGAGACTATATATATATATATATCCACAGTATATATATTACCAGGCCTGTTGGCAGTGTTGTGAAACCTCTAGGGTGGAGATTGCTGTCAATAATGGAGGTACTCATACCACATTTAAAATTTATGTAGGAGGTTATTTTTAATGATGGGAGAGGTTCAACATAATGTTGTAAGCTTAAAGCATACTGTTAACACTGTTAATATTCTAAGAGTAGGCCATTATAGTTGTTGCACTACCACCCTATATATCTCATATAAACTCTGTGTAAATTGAAAATCCATGGTGAGAGAATAAAAGAAAACAAATGCCAAGAGTTAAAAATACTATTGAAACTTGATGAGTTTGGTACCTAACAAGATGTGCGAAGTAGACGGCTGGGACCAAAAAACTCTTTTGAAGCACCAACAAAAAATCACATTCTTTCTCAACCTCACACATAATATGACCTAATAGTTGATTATACAAACGGTGGGAATATTAGGAGTGAAATGAGATTATTCTAGAATTAAAATGCTCTATTAAAAGTGTTTATAATATACCCTAACGCCTTTATATCCGAGTAATTCAAGGGAAGAGTTTTGTGTCTGTATACTATTAGATCCTAAACACGTTATTTCTTGTTCACAACATATTGAAAGAACTTGTTCCATCTTAGTTTCATTTGAATTTTTTGTGTGAGAATACTCTATATATTTATGCTTGTAAAAATATAAACATCGATTCGGACTGTTCGCATTCGTTTCTTCTGCATATCTCAGTCTTATATATCTCTGATTCCTAGCAACAAGTTCAAATCCAAATCCATCTTCGATTCTGATTCCACAAGACTTTCAAACCCGATATTCTTCCTCGATTCCGATTTCTGAAGACTTTCAAACTCGACTCTAATTCGATTCCTGAATCCAGAAGAACGTTCATGGATTCAGCAATGATCGATAACAGCTGGTAATTGCATGTCTGTTTGCTGTTGATCTTTTGGATTTTTTTGGCTGGTGATTTTCCTGGCCTTTAGCAGCATCTCATCACATAGGCATCCTAATATAATTTTAACCCTGTAAACACGTGGTTCAAGACATTATGTTTTGTATCTAGGATTTTGAGAATGTTGCTATTGACTTTCTATCTTTCTGCCAGTTAATACTGCTATTTATTCTATCTCGACAGAATCTTATCAGTGCTTCTGTCATTCTTGTAAGTCCCTTGCTTTTATAATATATATAATAATATTTCAAACTATTTCAGTGGTTATAATTAATAAGATAGTTTTGGAATAGGTAATTAGTTTACGTGATTATATATATATTATATTTTTGTGGAGTTAAATTGTTATACTATATATATACATTACATTTATCGTATAAGTCACAGCTGTTTATATTTATTATCATTAATATTAGTTTCTTCCGATAATATCGTTAGATAGTAGATGATAGTATTTGATAGTTGATAATACACATTAAGTATCATAATATAGTCTGTTTCGAAACACGTTAACGAGTAACAGTATGTTCTTAGCCATGTTTCTCTAGGGTGATTTCCGAGTATTTACAACCTCATACATTAAAGTATAATTTTGAAAAATTAGAATATTATTATTGATTATTAATAGTAACGTCTATAAAATATTTAAATATATACTTTATAAAATTAATGTTATTTATTATTAAAATTAAAATTTATCATGACCCATAAAATTCTGAAAATAAAATTCAATAATATATATATATAATTATAATATGTATATAATTATATTAATAAGTATATATATATTATATAATATATATTATATATATATATTAATATAGGTATAGTTGATTTTATGGTATATATATAAATATATATATATTATAAATATATTTATATGATATATAATATATATATATTATTAAGTAATATCTATATATATAGCTATAATAAATATAAATATTAATACTTTATATAGTTAATATATATAATATATATATAATATTAATTATAGTATAATATATATATATATAAATAATATTATATATAATGATATTATATATATATTATATAATGTATATTAATATCGATGTAATGTTATATTACATTATAAGTAATTTTTTTTAAATGCTGTATATATACACATATAGTGGGGCTCAGCACCCCCTAAAGGGAACCTATATATATATAGATATATATAGTATATCTATATGATATATTATAATATGATACCGCAATTCACTCCTACAGTAAACCATCACCCAGAAGTATATGGAAATTTTTACGTTTGGTAAAAATATCTAAGGATGGGATTTTTTTTATTTTATTAATTAATTATTTAATATTATTATATAAAAAATTAAATTTACGTACTAATCCCCATTTATATATATAATAGGGGCTCTTAAAAGAGGGGGTAGAGACCATAACGAGATTCTTTCATAATTCAATAATGAATAACCTAGTCGTGGACGCCAGAGGGGCGCAAAAATTAATGGCCGGAACTTTTTGCGCGGATTGGAGCATGCGAAATAGTGAAACAGTGATAGCGCGATAGGGAATGAGTCGATGGGGCTGCCGGATGCGGTTATCCGCTAGCACGTGTAATAATATATAATTATTATTAATTATATAATATATATAGTATACTATAATATATAGTATATATATTATATATATATATTAATATATATACTATATTATAGTATAATATATACATATATATATATATATATATATATATATATATATATATATATAATATATATAATATATATATATATATATATATATATATATATATATATATAATATTATATATATATTATATATATTAGTATAATATATATATAAATAATTATATATATATATATATTGATATATATATATATATATATATATATATATATATATATATATTATATATAGTATATATCATATTATAGTATATTATATAGTTATATATATATATAATATATACTATATATAATATATATATATATAATATATATATATATATTACTATAATATATATTATATTATAATAAATATGATTTCATATATATATATATTATCATAGTATATATATATAATATATAAAAGAATATA
The DNA here is from genome assembly GCA_015478945.1 of Trachelipus rathkii. Classification (NCBI taxonomy): domain Eukaryota; kingdom Metazoa; phylum Arthropoda; class Malacostraca; order Isopoda; family Trachelipodidae; genus Trachelipus; species Trachelipus rathkii. Next base: position 6,378 of record JABUQX010041042.1, on the reverse strand, counting down.
CATATATATAGGATAATAGTATATATATTATAGAGTGCGGAAGGGGGGGAGCACGGGTATATATTATTATAGTATGTATATATATATATATATCGGATAATAGTGTCAATTACTTATACTTGTTTTATCATATACTATATACCTATAATATAATTTTATATATATATATATATAATATATATAACACATACTATTATATATATATAAGTATATGTATATATATATATATAATATAAAGTTAGACGAATAATGAGAACACAATTTTTAATTCCTTTTAAGTTTTCGTTTTGAATAGCAGCAAAACTTTAATATCGAAGTTTAGAACTTTGTTTTGGAATATTTGTTAAAGAAGAAAAGCCTCAGTGCAACATATTGCTTAATCAAAAAAGTAAATAAAAAAATAGAACAATAAGTAAATGATATAATGAGATAAAACATATTTAATAATTAAATAAAAAATAAATAGATGAATATTAAGGAATAAAATATATTATTAAATTAAATTATATGTTTATTTTTGCCCTTTTATAGTTCGGTGTTATATACTATATATATATATCAATATAATATATACATACCTATATATAGTACAGTAATAACAAGACCTATATATACTAAATATGAGCGAGGTAGGTGAGTTCCTGAAGACACGATACCTCACGGTATTACGAGGGGGGATTTAGTCCCCACATATATTACTATATATTTATATTTGATATATATATATAGTATATACTATATATATCTATATGTTTTTTTATATATAGTACTACCCGTAGCGTGCTATATATACAAAATAAAGGTATGTAATAGTGATTTACACTATTATATGAGATATTATAAGACTCTTAATCTAAATGCTTACCTTATGGCCCATGGCTTTAGTAGTGATTTAACCTACCTATAGTATATATATAGGTATTATAGTGGTATTTATCAATGGTCATCATAGTAATGACCATAATAATAATGATGTTTTTGGAAAGTAAAATTATTCTTTATTTATTTTTTTAATATACTAGTAATATAATGATATAAAGGATATTATTAAATATATATATTTATCATACGGATAAGGAATCGAATATTAGATATAACCGGCAAAGTAATGGGCATAGGATAAGCGGCTATTATATAATAATAGAGTTCACATATACTATCGGAGGATACAACTTATATATATTCTAGCTATATAGTATATATATTATGTATATACTATATTATTTATATATATGATTATATAGTATATTATATATATATTATGATATATATTATAATATATATGTAATATATTAAACCTATCATATTATATATATATATTTATATATATATAATATATACAATTTATATTTTACCTCGTAATCTATGAAATTTTTTTTTATCATCTCAGATATATATATAACTATATATACCGGTTGAGGACGGACTGCGGGTGAGGTAAATCCTCGGTATAAAATCATACATTATATCGTTAATATTATTAATATAATATATATATAAATATTTATATATATAATGAACTACATAAGTCTGCTTCAAATCCATAAACGACTCTGACTCATTTACTACGGCAGTAATTATCCCCAACCGTCATAATTCCGATTAAATAAATTATGGTATGACTCTAACTTTAATCGAAACCGCTGATAACTTATCTTCAACTTTAGTAATAGCATCCTCTCCCACCTAGAAAAAGTTTACCGCTCTCTCTTTGTTTAGATTTAAAATCCCCTTTGTGATACTGTAGCTTTCACAACCTTCTTCTGCCTATTCGATAAAACTCATATTTCTTGTCGAATTATGATTTCTTGGCAACCGATCTGACTTCACTGCAAACTTAAGATCCTTGGCACATAAATTCTATCGTGATTTTAAACGCTCCGCAAATCTCCCACTCCTTTTTACTGCCTATACTATATATTTACAGTTTTTAATGCAAAAACGGTGTTATTTATTCCTTTACTGGCTCTCAAAACTTGTGGTAATGATCTAGCACCATGCCTTAGTAAACTGATGAGCCTCTGCCTGTCAACATCTATCTTTCTTCCTTGCTGAAATTGTGTGCTCATTCAGTTTTCAGTTTTAGCCCAAAAAATGGAACCGTTTTCAATCCTCTATTTACCATCATCCTTTCAGTTCTAATTATTTTCTCATCATCTTAAAATTTTCGATTTTTTTTTATTAGATTTGATAATACCGTACGTTCTCCTCTAACCTCATCCTTGGTTCAAATGAGGTTCTTGAAATAACCGTTAACTGGAGATCTTCTTTCCCTTTTCTATGATTTATTCTTTGTCCACTTCCGGTTAGCTATTTGTTCAATCTTTTTGAATGTGAAACAGTTAGTAACAAAATTTTGATATAAGATCTTTCTTCCTCTGGAGTTTCTCTTTATTCTCTGCAACTTTTAGTTCTAGTTTTCAATCCAGTCTGTCACTAGCAGATGATATAGACTGAAACAGTTCTGTTTTTAATTTTTTTTAATAGAGGTCTCTCAAGATTCTGTTCTTAAATTCTTTCTACTGCTTTATTACTGAGCTAAGGTTTAGATTAAAAACAGCGAAGCTTGTTTCAGCATATATATATTGATTTGGACGGTCGGGGGTAATTAGGGAAAGAAAGAGGCGTTGGAAGGGACAGGGACAAGCTGAAGGCAGGTGAGTTTGGATTTTTGGTTCCTATAAAATTGATTCGGTTCTCACACGGCTCGCAGGGAAAGGTTTAAGTGAATGGGATTGACGTCGCAATAGGAGAAAAGGAGAAACAAACAAGACCTGGAGTTGCTTAAATGAAAAGAGAGTGTTCCGTATAACTTTAAGGTAAAGATTAAGTTTACCCTTTATTACTATTTTATTGATTTTTCTTTTTTTTTATGCGTGCTAAACAGGAAAAAAAGCTTTTGAGTTTAACTTGCTGTATCATTTTTTAGTAGGGAATAAATCTGGGGAAATGATTAGGGAATAATCCAGAGAACCCTGGATAGTGAACTGCATGTCTTTCTGAATTAATGTTATGAGCAACTTATGGGATTGGAGATAGTTTTTACTATGGTTTCCGAGCGAGCGTGCTGTTTATATCTCAACCCTGATCAATTGTTGTGTATGTCCGTGGAAGCCCTGCCTTTCGGCTTGTTTTATGAATTTGCTGTCGCGACCTGCGTGCATTACTTTTTGTGGATTCTGGACCAGTAAGTGAGAATCTGACTTTGGTTGTGATATTTGCAAATTTAGTAAACTTTATCGAGTCCTCAAGTTAAAGAGTTCTTTTTGATTTAACAAACATTATATGAGGTTCTTTAATGTCAACGTCAGTGACTTTATTTTTTTTTATTTAAACTAATAGTGAGAAGACTATCCTTCGTTTTGAATTGTTCTAGCAACTGCCTAGAAAAGAGTAACTAGAGAGTTGCTCAGGATTGCCAAATATAAACATTTTCGCGGAAAGAGGTAATCGACTTGTGAGTTAATATTTGTGAATTATTATTCTTTTTTTTCTGGGTGACCAGAGGTACGAACTTGACCAAGCAAGAAATTTGTATTTTATGCACCTTTTTTTCCTTTAATGATAGAATTATTTGTTCGATGTTTTTTCATGTTGCCTTTCTTTCATCAACATAAAAAGTAGGCTTGATGTTTGTCACGCGGTTGTGCCTGTAAGTCCTGTGAGACTAGAAGGACTCTCGACTTCTGTTCCTGTTTGTATGCAACTTGTTAATGGGACTGCTAGTTGATTTTAAGTTTTTGTATTAAAGTGTTATTCTTGAAAGGTAAAAGATCAATTCTTAATTGATTTTTTGAACCGTTACATAAAGCAGGTCCAACTGATGTTGAAACTAAGTTTTAGTTAATATACTTTAGTAAAATCAGGTGTTGTGTTTCGCTTCGCTTGCTCCCGCCTCAGACGCTGGGGCATAAACATGATGACGGTTACTGTTGGTTTTTAAAGCGTGATTCACCTACCGACAATCGATCGGATACATAATATATATTAGGTATATTAATATATATATATATATACTATTATATATATATATATATACATATTTTATATATAGTATATATTATTCATATATATTATATATATATCATATAATAGTATTATTTATATATAGACTATACTAATATATATAAGTATATTTAAAATATATTCGTCGTAAGGATGGAAGTTGAAACGGGTCTAGGCACTCGATAAACGTAAGAGATGTGGCTTCAGCAGAGGAATAAAGTTACTAATTCTGCTATAACCATTCTATTTATTAGTAGTATAGTTTGCCTTATTATTTTTCGTCATCCCGATGTTATATCAGATTGGAACTGGTCACTCATTGGAAAGCTTATACAATTCGTCATTACGCTATCTCTCTATTACCTATATAATTATCATTACGAATGCTTACCTATACGTCATCTACTCTCATACATAGACTTTACTTTCATCATCTCTACAATCTGCTTCTCCTTCGTTACTTCGTCTCTCTCTCACTCTCTCTCTCTCGTCTCTCTCTCTCTCTCTCTCACACCACTACTATAACGCCAGCAACACACTAAGACTATCATACCAACTTACATCATCAAGTCTGGCCCCCCCTATTCTCTCGAAAGTTCTCGTCATCACTCATGGATCGAAGATCTCTATGGTTGTCGTTCAGTAGCTCTTCTTTTTGTTATACTTATGCAAGTGGTATTTTATTCAGCAGGGCCTTCATTTCATCATTTCTATATATTAATTTATGATCCTGTGTGCGATTTTTGTCATATCAACACTCCGATTATGCACTTTACTATGGAGATATCTTTGTAGTTTCAATGTTGTAACTTCTATATTGATATATGTATTTATGGACATACTCTCAATTCTTGATTTTAGATTTTTCTTCTTCTTTAGTTTTGTTTTATGTTATTTACTATATGTTTATTTGTTTATTTCTTTTTTGAATTACAAAAATAATTGTGGGATATTATATTGTTTTATTATTTTTAGATTGAGTTTTTTTTCTAATTAATCTCTTGTTAATTTGACAATCCATGTGGAAGAAATTGAAAGAGTAAGATTAAAAAAATGGAGACTTTTATTAATACAATTATTATTTATTTTTGAATTACTAAGATTCTACGGTCAGTTTTTGCTATTTTTTTATGTAGGATTATACTGTTTTTTTTTACACCTGCAACTTGTTATTTATTTTGTTGATATTTCTTATTATTTCAATAGATTATTCTTGATAGTTTCTAATATTATTATTATGAGATATATTCTTATATATATTATTTTTTTAGTTATTGGGTTATTCCGGTCGGATAATTTTTTATTGATTATTTTTGATATTGATATATTTTTTTTATCTATGGATTTATAAATTAGGTTCAGATAATGTATTTTATTTATCCTTATTATTTATCCTCATTTCTCTCTCTCAATATTAAGATCGGCCAATGTGATAGTTATTATAATGATATGTTATTGGTTAAGGTTGTTATATGCATTATTATTGTTTCTCGGCTTAAACTCTGTAGTGTTTACTATCTTCTCCATTATATAAGATTTAGTATTATGGGTATTTATCAATATTTATATTATTATTTCTTATGATGGTACTGTGATTAGATTTAATTATTTGATTTAGATATGCTTGCATTTGAGTGTACTTTTACGTTATGTATTTTATTTATTATCATTATTATTAATAATATTATTATTTTTTGATTATTAATTATTATTATTTATTTTAATTATTAATGAATAATTAGTTATTATTACTGATATTGAAATTATTATTATTGATTTATTATTATTATTATTATTATTATTGGATAGAGGTCCATTTCAGTTCAAATAAAGTAATACCATGGAAGAATGTTAATTATGCTCGTATTTTCCTGACTGGAGCTATCATTTCTTTTAATTTGTGAAGAGGATAAGATTACTATACTTAATAGTGACTATATTATTTATATTGACTTTGTTGTTCTTTAAAGATTTTCATATTTTTTTTTTTTTATTTTTGATGTTAATGTCGAATCTAATATGAGACAAATTAATCTCACTCTTTATTGAGAAGTGAGATAGAGTTTTCAGCATTATGATTTTATAGTATTAATCCATATCACAGCAATCTTCAGGTTATTTTATTTTATGTTAATAAGATCATATAGTAATATTATATATATATATTTAATGGGAAATAAGGATAAGGAGTAAGGATTAATTGTGAGATTTAAACTATAAAGAGTAGTAATCGTCGATATATATAGTTTAATACTATATATAATTTATATTATAATGACTATTGTTTTAAGTTTGTTATATTTTGCTTTTTTGAATTTAGCTGGATATATGAGTTTATAATATTATATAATTGTAATTCTAAGTTAGTCTATT
>JABUQX010041041.1:0-38461 GCA_015478945.1 Trachelipus rathkii | reverse complement strand
CATGCTTCGTTCAGTTATCGGGGTGGGTGTTTAACCGTTTTCGCATTTATCGTGAAACCTTTCGCGTTTCGTGCGCCGCTTCCAGCCAATAGAGCACCTATTAACCTATCCATACGCCTGTTGCAAATCCATAAAACCTAAATACAATTTATTCTTCTTCTCCCTCATTTTCTCAATCATTTGCTTCAATGTAAAGATTTGATCCACACATCCTCTACCACTCCTAAACGCATCTTGTTCTTCACCAATCAGTCCTTCAGTCACTCGACGCACAATTTCGACCAAAATACCAGCATATATCTTCCCTACAACACTCAATAAACTAATTCCCTCTAATTCCTACCAGTTCCCTTTACCCCTTATATAAGGGTACTATTACTGCTCTCTTCCAATCCCTCGGAACAATACCCTCCATAAACGTTTTATTACACAACTTCCAGATGCAATCAATCACCATCGCCTCCGTTCTTGATCATTTCACTAGTAATATTCATCTATACCTGCAGATTTACCATTCTTCAACTTTCTTACTCTTCCCATTACCTCCTCCTTGCTAATAAACTCATCCCCAAAATACCTATATATATATATATATATATATATATATATATATATATATATATATATATATATATATATATATATATATATATATATATATATATATATATATATATATATATATATATATTTCAGACCTTTTGAACTTGAATTATCAATATTTATAACAGTAATAATACTAATAACAATAATAATAATAATAATAATAATAATAATAATAATAATAATAATAATAATAATAATAATAATAATAATAATAATAATATTAATAATAATAATAATAATAATAATAATAATAATAATAATAATAATAATAATAATTATTATAAAAATTAATAATTATCATGGCAAGAAAAAGAAGGTCAGATTCTAAACTTGTACAAGAACTCAACGTCACCGCTAAACTGACAGAGACAGAGACTTTAACTGTTTTTGATGAATCTGAAAGTGAAGATGAAGACTAATTAGAGTTTGAAGGATTTTATGACAGCTATGATGAAAAAGAATATTATCCCGATCATGAAGATTCTAGTGATGAGGAATATATAACACCTTCAAAAAGAACTAGTAGTGGAAATAAAAATAGATATGTGGAAATGTAACCATTGACGCATTGACATTCCATTTCACTAACCTTCAATTTAGTGATGATGATGTCATATATACTGAGCCACGTAAATAGAGGGCTCGTGGAAAGCAAACTAAATTTATGACAACTATCCCCTCGAAAACCTACTTCTCGTGCTACTGCTGACTCTGCTGCTACTACTTCTTCAAACCCTTCTGCTGGTTCTGCTGCTATTACTTTTTCGGGCCCTCCTGCTGGTTCTGCTACTTCTACTTCTTCGGACCCTCCTGCTGGTTCTGTAATTGATAGTGGAGGTAGATTTCGGTCCGAACCTACTCAGAGTACTGTTGTTTACTTCAACGAGAAAAACATAACATCAAAGTCAGGCTTCAAGTGGCAATGTCGGCCATGTAACCCAGCAACATCTCGAACACCATCACAGAATATTTTGGTACCCTTCACTCCAGGGCCAACACTGCAAGCACAAAGTGCAGACACGCCAGAAAAGTGCTTCAACTTAATTTTTGATGACCAAATAATAAAGGAGATCGTAGAGTCGACGAATAATGAAATAGTGACCAAACGTTATAAACGCCAAGCACTGTCTGTGAGCACTACCGAACCAGCTGAGGTCAGAGCATTATTGGGGATATTGCTTTTCAGTGCTTGTCAGAGGGACAACCATCTGTCCACCAGAGAAATGTTTAATCCCAAAACTGGAAATCAAGTGTACCGTTCGGCAATGTCTGAAGACCGTTTAAGCTTCTTGAGATCTTGCAGTTTGATGACCCCGCCACAAGAGATAATAGGAATAAAATACCCATTTGCAGCGATTAGAATAATCTGGGATATTTTCAAAGGCAACTGTGAAAAAAATGTACACTCCCAGCGAAAATCTCACAATTAACGAGCAACTTCTGGCATTCATAGGGAAATGTCCCTTTCGAATGTATATCCCAAATAAACGAGCCATATATGGGTTAAAGCTGGTATTTTGTAATGACAACAGCAGCAAATATTTGGTAAGGGCTCTGCCATATTTGGGAAAGAAAGGGACAAAACCTAAAGATCTCAAAATTGGACTTGGACATTATTTTACAAAATATCTGACAACGTTTTACCGTCATTCAAACAGAAATGTGACAACTGACAATTGGTTAGTATGATGGAGAATGGAGGAGTGAAAGGTGCTCTACCTATTATATGCGGATTATTTGGTTTTGTGTGGCGAATCTGAAGAGAGTTTGAGAGGATTGGCAGAGGGATTTGGCAGGGTGTGTAAAAGGAACGGTTTGAAAGTAAACGTCGATAAGAGTAAGGTTATGGTTGCGAGTGAGGACAGTCCTCGGTGTGAAGTTATGTTGGATGGCGAGCAGATGGAATAAGTATAGAGTTTAAATATTTAGGATATATGTGGGAATGGATGATGCAGAGTGTAGTAGGAAAGTTGTGAATTGAAGGAAGGTGGATGGAGCAATTAAATCCTTGATGGATGTAAAAGGACTAAGTCTTGAGTGCGCCAGGGTCTTACATAAGGGTATGTTATTACCTTTATTAATGTATAGTAGTGAAACTATGGTCTGGAATAAGAGGTATAGATGTCCATTTGACCAACGAATAATTGTAACTTGGTCTTCTTCAAAGCCATTTAAAATCAAAATATAAAAATCATGCAACTTCAAATAGAAGTTTGAAAGCAGATCAGCAATCAATTCACTGTTTTATGCACGAACTACAACCAAATAGTTGCACTCTTAAAGCTAATTATAAAATTACTATATTTATAGCAAACACTGAAAAAAAATATTACAGTAGGATGGTTTTTCAGATAAAGCAGAAATTTAAATTTTCTCAAAACAATTCGGATAAGTCTCAAAATAATGTACTGAATAATGATACTGTTAAGATCAGAAAACATGATGCGAGTAAAAATGTAGTAGAACACTATATTACCAATGCAAAATCATGAAAATTCACAATTCAGTTGGACGAATCTACTGTAAAATAGAGTGAGGCCTTATTATTGGTGTATGTGAAATATATTGATCATGAATATTTTCTGAGAGGTTTACTACGAATCATAAAACCTCCACTACAACTATTTAAATATTCGAAGAATTTAAGATGATGAGGGCAAGAGAGCTGATAAGACAAAATGCCCTAGACATGCCCCTCTCAAGGCAAGCTATGTGGGTGGAATCACACCAGACGTGTAAGGGATATTCCGGACAAGGGTAAACGACACACCTATAAAGAGCAAATAAATGGGGTCACAGTATACTATGATGGGATGGCGTGAAGAAGTTTTGAAGACACTTAAGAACACCTAACCTTTTAGAGACTTCTTTAGAAAGAGAAATAATGTGATCATCCAAGAAAGATTACATATCGTAAATCAAGAAAACAAAATTCTTACCACTTTCTCTTTTGAATCTCCCCGAGGAAGATAATCGGTGTTTAGAAGCCGGAGGAATGACTTGTCGTTCGAAAAGTTTTTATCATCGTCCTCGGAGTATCCTCCGAAGAACTTCAGAGTCGATTTATAGCCTTTCAGTAGATCCAAATCTACTTTCATTTTATTAGCAGGACAAAAGTGAAATTTTGAGCCATCTGAAAATAATATATATATATATATATATATATATTGGCATATTAGTTTTTAAAATTTTTTGATTTTTTTTTTATTTTACATTCTTTTCCTGAACTAAATTCTTTCTGATTCACAAAAATGGTCAGTTTGTTTAGTGGTAGCATTTGTAGCTTTGTAGATAAATGCATGTACTAAAGTAAAGTCTTACTCTTATATACCGGTATATATATATATATATAATATAATATATAATATATATATATATATATATATATATATATATATATATATATATATATATATAATATATAGTATATATATATATATATATATATATTACTATAGTAATATAGGTATATATAGATATATCTCTCTCATTGGAAAGAGAAATATATATATATATATATATTATATATATAGTCAAATATATACTATATATACTATATATATATATATATATATATATATATATATATATATATATATATATATATATATGGCATAACAAGCGGTCTGCTCAATACGTAGTTGATAGACTAATGGACGGACCTCGTAGTAAAAACTAAAATTTCGTGGAAACTTTATAAGACATGGATGTTGACATCCTAACCCTTGCGAAAAGAAAACTAATAAAATTGCGGATCAAACCTGCAAGGACGGAGAAAAACCCCACCACGAAGAAATAAAACAAGTGAAATCTTGGTAAAGAATTTTAGTCACGCAGTTAAAACCAAGAATCGGACATGGATGAGGGAATCAACGATCAACCCGATACATTTTTTGACGAAGAGATACTTACAATCTGAGGAAATACCGATACGAGACTTGACTTTTCAACTGAAGGAAGCTTTTATTTTCCTCAGAAGAGCCTAACTAACTATTGACAGTGATAGTGATAAGGATGATGATATTATTTGATAGTTCTAAAAAAGTAATTATATTATTAATGGTGGTTATGGTGATGGTAGTGATTACGATAATATTAATAATAACACCCCTCCCTGATTAAGGTTCTGCCCGTGAGTGGTCAAAGGATGATGACTCGGCATGCCCATGGACTACGATACAAGAACCTACACTATAGAATTGCGACTATAAATGTGAGAAAGTTTAGAGGTAAGGAGGAGGAGGAGGCTGTGGATTTGATGAAGGAGAGAAGACTGGATATATTGGGAGTGTGCGAGACGAGATGGGAGGGAGAAGGAATTAAAAGACTGCACGAAGATTATGTGATAATATACAAGGGAATGTTGGAAGAGAGAAGACACGGAGTGGCCATAATGGTTAAACCTAGCATATATATATATATATATATATACTATATATATATATGAGAGGATGATGGCAATAACAGTAAAAACTAAGGGAGAAACGAGGAATAATATACATGGGAATGTTGGAAGAGAGAAGACACAGAGTGGCCATAATGATTAAACCTAGCATATATAAGAACGTGATAGAGACGATAATAATGAATGAGAGGATGATGGCAATAACAGTAAAAACTAAGGGAGAAACGATGAGCATATTACAAACATATGCCCCACACAGCGGAAGACCTACAGTGGAAATGAAGGAAGCGGTTGTTAGCAGTGGAAAATAAGTATGTGGATGTGGTAAAGTAGGAAGTAAGAATGTTAAGAGTGAGTGGTAAAATGAAGAGGTGGTGCAAGCAGTTAAAAGTAAAAAAGAAGCGTGTTTGAATGTACTAAAAGCCAATGATGGTTTCAAAAGAAAGATGTTTGGAATTACATAAGGAGGAAACAAGAAATACTAAAAAGTGCATACATAGGAAGAAAAAGAGGTAATGAACAGTTTGGAAGGAGGATGAATGGGGACTTACAAGGCAATAGGAAGCTCTTACAAATGTAAGAGCATACCGAGTGTATCAATGGAACTCTGGCCCATAGAAATGGTGGTAAAGGTATATTGAGATGGAAAAGAAAAGAGGGTAGCCAAGAAAGATCAAAAGAGATAGATCAAAGAGAAAGGTTGAAAGGACGGGGAAGTAAAATAAAGATTTTATGAAACCCTTTGGAAGGAGGAGAGAAGAGGGGTAGCAGGTACTGAAAGGACGATAAACTAAGGTGCAAATTTTTTAAAGAGAGAACATTGGAATAGCGGCACAGGATGTGTTGGGTGTGAAGAAGGTTGGTAGATGAAAAAAGAATGGAACGGCATGGTGGAATGAAGAGGTAAAAACTGCCATATCTAATAAAAACAAGAAATATAGATTATGTATGAAGAGAAGAAATGAAGAAAATAGACTAATATACGTAGAGGCTAGGAAAAATGTTGAAAATATAAAGAAACGCTCTATAAAACAATCCTGGAAAAGAATTGGGACAGAGCTGGAGGAGGACAAGAGGAGGACAAGAAAGGTACAAGGAAATTAAGGCATGCGAACAAAGAAAAATCCTGAAACTTCGTAATAATGAATAAGGAGGGAGAGATACTGACAGAGGAGGGGGAAGAAATGGAGAGAGTATTTTGAATTGTTGAAATTTCGGGGATGTGGGAGAGCAGGTCGAGAGAGAGGTGAGATGGAGGAGGAGGCAGAGAGAGGGCAAGAGGAGGAAATAACAATGGAAGAGGTGAGAGAGTTATCGATAATTTAGTTGACTATCATTATGATTGATGGTAATCTGTTTATTCGTCTTGGTTGTGGGTACTAAGTAATACGTATCATGTTATCATAGTAGTTAAGCTTTTACAGGAAGTTTAAACGTAGGCTACTTTTAGTTTATGATGTCTTTAGCCATTAGGAGGTTATATGTAATTAGATTTTAGTGTTAAGTGTATATTTGACTTAAATTTTATTGTATATATAATATTAACTTATATCATTGTTAATGTTAAAATAATATTAACATTGTTATGTTAGAGACAATTGCTTGGTAACAAAAGTATGAATTAATGTACGTTATTTGTATAATGTTTAATTGCTATAGTTATTAGCTATTACCTAGATTGAGTTTAAGTTGTATAGTAAACTTTAGTACTATACCGTACTTTAAATCGTGTTTATAAATTGATTCGATGATAACACGTGTCAGTAGGTTTACATTTGGGAAGTTATATATATATTATTATTACATATATGTTCACGATGCAATTTAAAGTAAGTTTTTAATTTATCTTGAGAGATAATAGTATAAATAAATCATTTTGAGTTCTACGTGTTTAGACATTACATATATTGAATTTTGAGTTGTATAATAAAGGAACTTGAATATATTATATATGTTATGTTTATTTCAAAAGAGATTACTTCTCAAATTGTGACTTTAGATAATATCGAATAAGATCAATAGTAATTACAATAGATGTATCCTAAGTTTGATGTAAGTAAAAGGAGAATAACTGAAGTGGTTTGACCTCTGGCTCAAATATATATAGTAGAATACAGTGTATCCATGGTTAGTTTTTTGACTTCTATAATAAACATCTAATTTGAATCAGCGCATGTAGATAATAAACTACTACTTCTCTTCCTAACACGTATTTAGTTTCACAATATAAAATAAAACACAGCATTAATATAGTTATCAAATATGATATTTCAGAAGAAGTACATGAATGAGATAATAATCTTGATAATAATGAATAATAATAGATAATGACCAAGAACAGAATACTTGCAGAAAATAAATATATAGATAATAATGAGATAAATGATATGGAATTAATAATGACTGTTGAGGAGGTGGTCATACCTCTATATACCTTGCACTTAATTGACGTCATTGTTGTCCGATATACATCTCAAAGAAATTCGTTATCTAAATTTTTTTATAATCAAATTGATTCATATATCGGTATGATCCTTTTATATATAATTCTATTAGTTATCAAATTAATTGATCATTAACTGTATTATGAGTTTCGCCTGCTATATTATTGATGAGACTTGACTATAATGTGTTGATAATTAAGTTATCTGCATTGTGAATTATTAGTTAATAAAAAGACTTGCTAAGTAAGCTAAACTACTTTAGTTTGTTCGGTTATATTGTTTCTCTCGTCAAAAACCTAGTCCCCTCCTACAATGAGTATTCTATATTTAAATATTATATTAATTTATTGACCTAGCTCATTCGCATAGCATAGAAACTACAATAGTATTCTTCACTGTACTTAATATGGACAGAGAGGGTTGACAGGAAGGTGTAGGATGGATGGTGTTTGATTAAGTATGATTATTCTGCTTTAGTAGTAGTATGTGTATACTAACGTTACAATTATTTACTTAAAAATTAATGACCTTAATCAATAATAGATATCAATAGACCATAGATGTATTCTAGAGGAAGGGACTGGTAATGGTAGATGGGAAGGTGTTTGATTAAGTTAGATTATACTTTGACTTTAGTATAGTGTAGTAAAACATTGTAATATTAGTATAAAAAATTGATACCTTATATCATAGAAGTGCAATAGATTCATATGAATGTATTTAGGAGGTGAGTATTGGAGTACTGGTTTGGTATAATGTAGTGTATTTGAATTTTAGTGATTTAACTGCTTTATATAGGGTATATGCTTAAAAATACGTAATTTAGTAAGTTTCATAATCATACAATCCGGGCATTTAGAATAGTTTATTAGTGTGTTAGAACATTTCTTAATTTTCTCTTCGTATGATAATATTAAGGAAAATTAATTATCTTAAATTACACACTAAATACTCAGATTCTCAATAATATAGTACTAATTTTAATATATAAGGACTATCACGTAAAACATATATTGATATCTAATGTTACACTATAAATATATATTAATTATATATAAATCTAGTGCATCACGCCACCGTTGTGATAGCCGCACCACGGTGCAGCTGATCATACTACATCCTCTATATCCTCATTCTATTCTTCCACCTTCCTTAATCATATATTCTTCTTCCTTCTCATTCATCTTTTCATCCTTCTTCATTCCTCCTTTGTTTTTTGCACTCTGTTGGCTTTTTTTTTTTCTCAGTCGTAAGTAGATAAATAACCAACCTCCCTTAATGGAGGTAGGAATCATATGAACAACCATATTATAAAGATATTAAATAATAAGGGGAATTAAATATTACGATACTCTACGACCTTACGTTAATACCACTTAATAAAGACACCATACATTGTGTGTTATAGATCTGTGTATATATTAACTCTTTATATATGAGCATCACTAGCCGAGTTAGTTATCTAGCGCGAGAGAAGTGTATGCGCGATAGGGTAACCTACACTCCTGTGGGAAATCTTGGGCCAGGTTAATTTACAGCGCCATTTTTCTTTTCATTGAATCAAAACTCGGTACTCAGTCGCTTCTATACCAGCAGTTATCTCACTTGGTATTGCGCTTTTACATAATTATTGTCAAGACTCGCTCTTGGCAATAGGGTGGTGGGCGAGTTACTTCTTTACGTTGTGTTCTCCTACGCCCCTTTGGAGAACGAAATTTTTGGATAAGGTATATGTAATGGATCAATATAATTAAATCATAGAATGGCATATAATTAATTTGATCCGTAGAATTTATAACGTTGTGATTTTTTTTTTTTCTCCAACCTCTTTTTTAACTTAGATTTTTTGAGTTTCTCCAACTTGGGGTTTTAGCGTAACTTTGATCATTTTGGAATAGCCTATTATAATTTATACAGATTTAGCCATTTAGGTTCTAATTTTTGAACAGAAACCAATGATATCCACAATTTTTTTGAACTGAATCACCTTGAATATATGATCATAATATGAGCAAACGTGTTCCACGCTCCTATGAAACATCAACCATTCATTCTGTGATTTTCAGTTTACGTTGCGACGTCTGGAAAGAAGGTTGGATTAATCTCCTCCTTCCGAGAATTTTTATTATAAGTGGAAAATCTGTTCGTTTTTGCAGATAACTTTTACAATAATTTCATATCATTCATTTTCAGTTATTTTTTTTAAAAAAATGAATGTTAATAATTTCAACAGTGATTATATACATTAGTGAATATATAAGTGTTTTTTATTTGCTTCATAATTTATGTAAGAAGTTTTTTTTTCTTTAAATTTTAAATATACCTTTATAACCATTAGTTTAATAACGCAATTGCAATTGTTTTTTTCTTCACAATTGCAATTGAACAGGTAAAAACAGTTCCCCCCAAGGACTTAAATTTTAATTAAAACAAATATTGTTTATGTAAAGTTGGCCTTGATTTGTTCTTTCCATTTCGAAAAAAGTAAGTAATTACTCGTTAAGAAATATTCTCTTGAACATTTTGCATGAAATAAATAATTCCTACACTATATATATATATATATATATATATATTAAATATATTTATTTATATTAAGTATAATTATAATATTATATATTATATATATATATATATATTTATATAAATATATATATATATATATATATATTATAATTTATGTATTATATATTTTATTATATAATATATATTATATAATAATATAATATATATTATATATATATATTATTAATATTATATATATATATATATTATATATATATATATATATATATATATATATTATATATATATAGTAGAGTATACATATATATGTATATATTATATATATATTATATATATATTTTATTAATATATATATATTATTATTATATATATATATATTATAATATATATATATATATATTATAATATATATATATATATAGTATATATTATATATTATATTATTACTTTATATATATATATAATATATATATAATATAATATATAATCGAATTATATTTAGATATATTATTTTTTATTTATATATAATTTATCTAATTATATATATATATTTATTATATAATATATATTATATTTATTATATAATATTATATATAGTATATTATTATATATATTATAATATATATATATATATATTATATTACTTATATATATTATATCTTATATATATATAAAATTCGTATTATTATATATATATATATATATATTATATATATACTTATATATATATATATTATATATATATATTATTATATTTATTTATATTATAATATATATATTATATTAATTATATATGTATTATTTAATAGCCTATTTAATGAAAATTTTGTTTATTTAAATGATTCGTTTTTTATTTTATTTAATTTTTTTTATTTTTGAGTATTTGATTTTCATATTGATTTTTAAGCCAATCAAAGTTACTAGACGGGGCTGAATTAGCGGAATCGCCAGTAAACCGTTTTTGGACAGGTTGGAATTGTTCCGTCTCGTTAACTTGTTTAATATCAATACATTGACGGTTAGTAATTATTACATAAATGGAATAAGAATTGTCTGACTCAGGTAGAATACTCTAAATTTTGAATAATCAAATCGTATATATACTATTATGTATATCTAATAAACATATTTTAAGTAGAATTGAGAAGAATATTAATACATCATGGAAAGTCTTTCACTCAATTAGATAACAATAAATATACTATAAAAATAATATGTATATAATTATCTCCTTATAATCGAGTAATTAATGAATAATAAATAATTAGTTAAAGTAGTGACAATAATTTTTACATAATATATCCAATAATATAAGGAATGAGATGAAATATATTAATCAATAATGAACTAGTGCGGAAAATCAAATTAATAATTAATTCATAAACACCAATAATACATAAATGATATTACAATTAAAATGTTATATATCATAATTTTGAAGGTATAAAATCACATGATAATTTAATAATAATTACTGTAATTAATGAGTATATATATTTATATACAATGATACTAATAATTAATATTCACGCATATTGATTAACATAAGTAAGGGAGGAAATAATTAATAAAATAGTTTTTATATTAAAGTAATTTATTAATAATAGTAATAAATAATCTATTAATTATTAATTAGAATACATATTGTGGACTGTAATAGTGATCACTAATTACTAAATATAATTTAATAAAAAAATTAGTACATTATAATTAATTATACACTCTCTTAATAATATACTCTAACCTACTTAATTAAGTATTCATTATATAATATGCAAATACATAAAATAACTTGCATACATTAAACTCAATAACACTAAATATTGTATAAGTAAGCTGAAACTCTTACCCTCTAAATAATATATTTAATTACTCCAGCTGAATAGAATTGTAAAAAATTTATCTGAAAAGCCTTCGCCCAAACAATGGTGTATTATGCTAGACTGTATATATTTGCCCTTGCTTACTTTCGGCTATAAGCCAGGTAGTTTTACAATACATCACTATACTTTCACTTTAAATAAGCCTTCTTCAAATCACATCAACGTGGTTTATGATCTACTTCATACTTGCGAGAATATATAATAACGAAAACTTACTATTTATATATATATACAATCGATTTATCGATATTTTATACGTTATATATATATATATATATAATATTATATATATATATATATATAGTAATATTATATATTAATATATATAATTATATATATATATATATATTTATTAATATTATATATATATTATATATATATATATATATATTATATAATTAATAATATATATATATTAAGATATATTAATATATTATATATTATATATATATAATTATATATATATATATATATATAATATATTATATATTTTATATATATGATTGGTTTATTTATCAATTATATATACTATATTAATTATTTATTATATATATCTTTAATTTCCCTTTTGTTTAATTATATTAATAAATTATTATATATTATTTTAATTTACCATTTACTACCTAGGTAAAGCTTATCATTTTATAACTATATTAAATTTTTTAGTTATTCTAAATTCATATAAATGCTTTAAAATAAGGTAAATATATTATTTGTTTATATTTATATAAATATGAACAGAGCAGGATATTATAAATCTCTTGTTTTTTTTTTCATATTTGCTGCGGAAATAATTTTAATGTTGTTGTGTAAATGTCATTAACCTTGAAAATTCAGAAGGGACGGCCAGAAAGAAATTTCTTGTTTGAATAACAAGTTGCTCTTACTTATCATGATCTGGTAAAATAAATTCATCGAAAAGAGGCAGTATTTTATTAACTTCAGTCCGTCCAAACCAGTGTCAGTTAACAGTAATTATATATATATATATAGTATATAGATATATAGATATATATTATATATATAATATAATAATATATAGATAAGATAAATATATAGAATATATATAGATATATGAATTACATTAAATAGATAGAGTAATATATAGAAGAGATATATAGTAATATATATATATATAGATGTATATATAGATATAATATATATAGTAAGAGATATATATATATAATTAGAGATATAGAATATAGATATGATAGATAGACTATCCAGATAGATAGAATAGAGATGAGATAGATATGATATATTAGAGAGATAGATATATATATATATATATATATAGTAATATAGTGAATATATCTATATATATAGAGATATATATATTTAAAAGATGAAAAAAAGTTGAAAAAGTGATGAATAAGAAATTTGGTAATTGGAATATAATGAAAATTTGCTAGGATTTTTAAATTGAACAAAAATATGAAGATGAAACTTTGATATACATTATATTAGTTGGGTAAAATATATCAAATCAGAATAGGGTACAATTGAGTTGCCAATGAAAATAATATATACTAATTGTAAAATAAAAAGTTAAAATAAATTATCATAAAAATATATGGAGCTATGTTTTCTAACAAGATCAAAGCTGGGAGGTTGTTAATATATTATAATAATATATATATAATTAATATTAATATATTAATATATATATATATATATATATAATTTAATATGATAATATTATTATATATATATATATATTATATATTATAATTATAATGATATATAATTAATATAAAATATTAATATTATATTATTTAATTATAATTATTAATATATGTAAAGAATTTATTAATATTATTATACTTAATATATTATATAATTATTAATTATATATATAGATATATTTTTATATATAATAATATATATATATTTATTAATTTAATATATAATATTATATTATTTATAATATATATATATAATAATATTGATATTATTATATATATATTAATATGATATATATATTAATAATATATTAATATATATATTATATATATATAATATATATATATATATATTAAATTATCGTATATTACATATATATATAATATTATATATATTATGAATATTATATAATATATAATTAATAAATATTATAATATATAATTTATAATATATATTAATAAATATATATAATTAATTATATAATAATAATACTGTTAATATTAAATATATAATATATATTTAAATATTTAATATAATATAATACTTAATCATATATTATACTTTATATATTAGAATATATTAATATTTAATTATAATGTGGTATTGGCTTTTACTTTATGTTATAATTAATAATATATATACTCAGATATTATAGTATATATATAATTATTATATATATATATTATATATAATTATATATATATATATTAATATATATATATATAATATTATTAATATATATTAATATCAATATATTTATAATATTAATATATATATATTTAATATATATAATATATATATATATATATATTAATTAATTATATATATAGTAATATATAATATTAATATATATATATAATTAATATATTTATCTGATATATATATATATATAATATATTATAATATAATATAATAATAGTATAATATAATTATATTATTATATGATATAATATTATATTATATATATTATAATATTTAATAATATATATTATATATATTAATATTAAAGTATATAATATATTAATATAATATATTATATATTAATTATTATATATATATATATATTCATTATATACATATATTTGTTCGCGCTAAGTGTATGTGTAGTTCTGGTGTAAGGAGAAAAGTTCAATACATAGAGACGCACACTAATGAATAGGGATAAAATATTGAGAGTGTATCATTGATCATTGCGGTATACGACATGTTACATAAGTTTGAAGATAGCCTAGTAGGATGTGTAATAATCGTTCTAGAATTAGAAGAGAAGTCAGACGGTATATACCCTCCAGACAGTCCGGACTCTACTCGTGCTATATAGAAAAGCAAGCTCTCTATTTAAAATATGTTAGGTTCGGTCTTTGAATAAACATGTGTTGTGTTCGTGATTCGAGTTATACTGATATGTTAGAATATGGGCCTAGTACGCCAGTTATAGTATATATCTCACGTAGACTGACTGAGCTCTAGAAAAATATAGTTAGTATATAGGGATCAAGGATCCTTAATAGATACGTATAGTAACGTTATAAAGACAAATTAAGATGAGTGATGAGAGTGATGATTATAGAAGTTCTACAGGTAATGTTAATGGGATCACAACGGATACTTTGCGATGACCGGCTCAGGTATGGGATGATTTCAAGGCGGATGGTCAGGCGTTCTCAATTTCGGTGTGAGGATTACAGGGTATGTTATCTCCTGATGATATATAGTAATACTAACTTTGACAGTTATAATGAGTTCCTTAATAAATAGTGGAAGACGTATGTCATGTAACGTACGCTGCGATCTCATTTTCCTGAAGCGACTAGAGTGGTAGGTATTTATAGACTATATAGGTATAGGTAAAGATGCTTCTTATGTATGGCATTAACATGAAATGATAGGTTACATGTATTAATCAGTAGATACCAACTTGCATATAGTTTGATACACTATGCTTGTAGCTTGGTATTAATTATAATGGTGATTTAAGTATATATAATATATTTAATTAGGATATAATAGTTTCGGCGAGTACGTGCACTAAGTATAAATAGCCATTAGGGGATTGCAACCTACTTATTGAATTTAATTTATAATTTGATATTAGTATTATTTTTATCTATATACACTGACAATCCAGCTAAATTTTGCACGATTATGGATCAACTATAATTTTTCTACTATGATTATCTAAAGTGAATATAGTTTTCATTTTGATATATTATGCATTTATGAATAAGATTTGATATTTGGAATATGGCTTAAGTAGAAGTTTTTAATTTTGAAGTTATTAATAAGTATAATTAATTTATAATATGTAATTATGTTAGATTTAGATTTAATTTCTATTTATCAAGCTTAAATTGTTCTTTTATTATAGTGTATAGTTCTCTTATGATGGCAGCAAATTGAGTTAAACAGATGAGGAAATGGATCATTTTTGTAGATATTTTGTATTTTATATGTTAGATTTTTTTATATATGTGTGATATATTTATAGATTGTGCTTTAATTTAAAATCACTATTCCGTCTAGTTTTATGTCACTCACCAGACGGAAGGAAGATAAAGGAAAAATAACAATTTCGTCTCAATCTTTTGATTGATCCGGTATAAACACTATGTATGAACCCCCAAATTAAATAAGTATTGTAGGTGAAAATTCATACTATAGGTTATGATATAGATTATTATATTATGGTGTTAATTATGTATTCACGTCTTTCCTGAGTTCTTACCTTTACCATTTCTGAGTAATAAATTTTCTTTACTCTTAATTATAGTTAATTATTTATGGTATGTTTATGCTTAATAAATGAGACATCCATTATATTTTAATATCAGTTATATTATTAGTTTGGCTCTATTCTTATTAATTTTAAGTAATAGCTTGACATCGACATATTATATATAATTAATATATATATAGATTATATATATATATCTTGTATACATATATATATAGATATTTAATATATATATATATATATATATTATTATATATTAATTTATATATTAATATATTTAATATGATATATATTAAATTAAATTTATATTATTAAATATATAATTATATATTATATTAATATATATATATATATATATTTTATATAATATTAATATGAAATATATATATTATTAAGATGTATATAATACATATATTATTATTCATATATATATATATATATAATATTTTAATTATATATTATTATATAATTTATATTATAAATATTATATTTAAATTTTATATATTATTATTTATAAATGATAATAAATTATATGAAGGATATATATATATATATATATATATATATATATATATATAATATATTTATTTTATATTAAAATAACAGATTCTATTACATACAATATTATATATTATTATATATTTAATATATATATTATATATATATTATATTACTTATTAATATTATATATTATATATATATATTATAAATATATTATATATTAATATATATATATATATATATATATTAATTTTCTAGACAACTTATATAAAATTTTCTATATTTAGTTATAAATAATGAATTTGACAACTAATTTAATATATTAATATTATATATATATATATCAATTTAATATATTAATATATTTAAGATATATATATTATTTTATATATATGATATTAAATTATATATATATATTAACTTATATATTAATAATTAATATATTAATAATATATATTATATATTTAATTATATATTATATATATTTATATATATGAAAGCATCAATATATTGAGCAAACGCTACTTCTAAAGGCATCTAATTATGTAAATAAAATGAATACATATATGTCATTATAAATATATATATAAATATAATAATTATATTTAGAATAATTATTCAATATTATTAATAATACAATATAATTTACATATTAAAATTAGTAATAAAATATACATTTCATATCTGTATATTTATATAATATACATATATAATAGTTGCTTTGATTTGAGTAATGTTCCATAGTTAAATGGGAGAAACCATTACGACATTATTGTACGATTTACTATTCGGTTGGTTATAGAAAGTTCTCAGACTTTGGAGAGATGAAGAGTGAGGATAGAGTAAGAGGTAAGTAATTAGTGTAGATGAAGTGAGAGAATAGGTAGATAACAGAAATACAGAGGATAGAAGAGAATAGTGTGGAAGGGTCGAGGTGTGGAATGATAGGAGTAAGATATGAATATGAGAGGATGAATTAGGTATATAGTAATATAGAGGATAATGTATAGTGTAGATATAGTATATGTATATATGAGTAGAAATAGATAATTAGTATATTATATAGAAGTAATGAGATAAGATGAAGAGAAAGGTATATCAACTAAATTGCTAACTATATATACTGCAAATTATTAGGGAGAATCTTGATCTTCTTTATTAGTATAATATAGTTAACATAATTAAAATATAATTCATAAAACATTTTATATATATTCGTAATAGCAGTAGTATCATATCTAGAAAGATTTTTCTTACCCTGCATTATTTCTACCTACCAATAATAAATCTAATAATATATATATACAATATAATTAATAATTAGTATTATTTATGTCTCATTATTCCAAAATGGCTCAATTATTTATTTTCGGCTATAATATAATAAATAAAATTTATTTAAAAAACGTATAAGGATAATATTCATTAAAATAAATATTTTTCTAAATCGATTAAATATATAAAGTATCAAAATTTTCATTTATAGAAATTAATATAAAAAACACATATTATTGATCATAGTTTTAAATTATTAAATTTCATCGAATAAGAGATATTTTGGCATTATGTCTTACCTATACTGATTCGGTCACGTTCTAATAGTGACGGTCATAACTTATATATTAATATATATATATATACATTATATAATATATATATATATATATATATATATATATATATATATAATTATATTTATATATATATATATAGATAAGATACTTACCAATCCTTTTGAGAATATTATTAGTTGATGTGCAATAATTTTAATTTCTATTTTATTCATACTATTTATTATATATATAGATTATAAAATAGTAAATATTATAAATATATTTTATGTAATTAATATATGATGTTTATTTTATAAATAAATTATATATCATATATATATAGATATTTTAATATAATATAAATTATATATGAAATTAAATAATTATATAATTTCAAAAATTGTATTATTAGAATATTAATTAGCTATATAATATAATAATAATATAATATATAATTTAAAATTTAATAAGGTATATAATAAATATTTTATTATTTAAAATAAATCTATATACATATATAAAACAATATATGATTATTATAATTAATCATATATTAGTTTCATACATGAGCAGGGATATGATACCGTACGTATCCCGTCAAATAATCATTAAATTCCATCCGAAGAAACCATATTATGAGAATAATAGACTAAAGAAAATAGAACATATTATATATTATATATAAATTATATTTATTAATAAATATAATAATTAATTATATTATATTATTAAAATGAGAGTATTGTAAGTTAATATATAATTCACATTTAAAAAGATATATATATATATTATATTAATATTATATATTTTTATATTATATAATATATATATATTTTTATATTTAATTATATTTCTATAGACATTCTTATCAGTTAGATAGTTAAATGAAAGATAAATTCTTTATATCTATTAAGATTATATTGTACTTTATCCCTATTATTATAATGAATATCGTTTTTAATATATAAATAACACTACATCGGCTCAAACTTAGATTAAATATATATGATAGCCATGCTCTGGATATATATATATTAATATATGATATATATTATATATTATATTAATATATAATTAATTAATATAGTATTTATTAATTAATATATATATAATATTAATATTTATTTGATATATATAATATAGTAATATATATCTATATTATATATATTTAATTATATTATATAATGTATAATATAATTTATATATATATACTTTTATTATAATATATATAATATTATATATAATAATTATATATATTAATTATTATAACATATACATATATATATTAATTTATAATTTGTATTAATATTTTCTTATAAATATAAAAATAAAGTATATTAAGTTATAATATTATATTAATTAATTATCTTTATATATCGACTTGACTAAACATACAGTGCAACTACAATTGCTAATTTATAGTATTATCATAATTTAATAAATAAGTAGAGTTTTTTTAAATTTTATCGCATTTAATTTCATATATTATAATATTATATAATTATATAATATATATTATAAATATAATAATATAATAAATTAAATATTAAATTAATAATTAATATATAATATAATATATAATATTAATAATATTATTAAATATAGAATACATATATATAAATATAATATATTAATATAATAATTAATTTAATTTATAATTAAATTATAAATTAATAATATATAATAAAGATTAAAATTAAATTATTATAATATATATAAATATATGTGATATAATATTAATTAAATATAATTAGATATTATCATTAAATATTAAAAGTGTAGTATATTAGTAGGAATTAACTAAAATATATAATTATATAATATTAATAAATATATAATAATTTAATAATATATATAATTAATAAGGTAATAATAATTAATAATATACTATATATAAATTAATTAAAATATAATAATAATTATATATATATTTAATAAATATAATTAAATATAATTAATAATATATAATAATATTAAATAAATATAGGTATTTCTGGGAAATTTCTTATGCCATACATATGTTATTTCTATTCATAATCCGATTTCCTTTATAGCTGTATGTCTTGGCTGTTTCGTTACTGAAATAATATTTGTGTTTGAGATAGTAGGTATATATTATTAATGGATGGGATATATTTTTATAGGTGTGTTTCGGTCTATCATTTTTCTTCCCTTCTTGAGTTGGAAATTTTTCTAAAATAAATTTATGTTTTGTTGTATCTGTAATTATTTTAAATTATTATTTCTATTGTATTTTTTGTAATATATTTTTTTTCTTTCCTTTTATCTTGTTAGTATACTTAGTTATATTTAAAAACTTTATTTATTATCAAATTGTTTCCCCTTAGAAATAATATATTATTATATTTGAAAACCTTTTGAGAATTTGGTTCCTTGAAGAAGATTAAATTTAAGGAAATGAATAATGAATTAAAATATTGAATAATTAAATTTGTTCATTTCTTTTCAATATAAACAGAGTGCTGTTCCATTTAAATTCAGAATAGTTGAATATCCAGGAATAAAAGAAAGAATTAATATTTAAATAATTATTGATTTCACTTTTTTTTTCAAATTATAATTAATAATTGCCTTTACAATTACATACAATTAATTATATTTAGAAATACTAAATCTTAAAAACAACATGTAAAATTTATGTCTTTTATTTTCAATATTATAGATTGACTGATTTCGTCTCCAACATAGTTTATTACACATAATTACTATAGTTATAACGTGGTACCCTAAATCCATTGTTTTCTCCCATCAGGCCTAGGTCTATTTACAATACCTAACCTTATACTAAAGGATTTAGGAGTAACATATATACACCTTACCAAAGGATTTGTAAGGTTTATAATTAGTATAATGATTAAGGATTACAAAGGTCTCATAGGACTCGATTGATTAACCTTTATATCTTCGAACCTATAATGCACCATTTGAGTAACATATATCCTTTCCTGAATTATTTGGTAATTATATATTGTACCCAATATATTATTATATATTAAATGATTACTTAAAATTATGTGATATGTTATTTCGTTCTAAATTAGTTATTTAATATCATCAATTAAAAATATAGATAAGTCATTAATTTATCGATATTGATATATTAATTCCTGTGTACTTTACTCACTATAAGATTATAATAAAAAAATCCACTTAATTGGCCACTATATATTACAGCTTAATATGGTATACATAAGAGGTTATATTAGCATATTAAATAGAATAAAAAAAAAGTTAATATCTTGATAAAATAATTATATTAAGATGGAAGAATGAAAAAAATAGTAAGTATTTCTTTATCGATTTTATTGATAAAAAAGAAAACATTAAAAAAAAACATTCCGGTTGACCAGCAAATACACTAAGCTCTGCATATCATGACAAAATAAAGTGGGTTTAACAAGTAAAACTAATTCTATTCTCATTCCGCTTAGAGAAACCTGGCCTTCGAATTATTCAGAGAAATTCCCCAGATCTTCTCATTGCTCCAAGGCGCCCTCAAAACACATAGTTAGCATCAAAAAATATAAAATTAATACAAAAAAAAAATAAAAAAAGAAAAAAAAAACAAAACTAAAATAAATTAAAAAAAAAATCTTCCTTGTTTGTCCCATGATTTGACTTTGACCTTAGGAGCCTTTCACCGAGTAAAATCATCTTTTCATTTACATTAATCACGTGCTTTCAATAAAATTAATGTTTCACTAAACCACGCATACATAAAACATCTACCAGTAATAATATAAATATCATATATATATATACTATAGTATAATGTAAATTTATATATATAGCTGGAACAATGTCTACTAACATAGCTTTTATATATACAGGATAATACAGATTATTATAAGAATTATAATTCAGATATTAAATGATATATTTTAATTAATATATTATTAATATATTTCTTGTCACTGTACTCATATATGTAAGGAACACATCGACGGATTACTAAGTTATGTCCATTAGAAAAATAACTTGAAAACTTATGTAAACTACTATCTAACGAGATAATTGCAATACATTTAGTGAAGTTTAATAGTCTTTCGCTTTACGAGTTTAATTTTACAGTGATGTTAGATAATGACGCTAATCTGTCTGAATTATAGATGTCATTGAACTTAATTGTCCAATAATAATATTTCGTATATAATGTATATATATATATATGTACTAGAATTAACAAATTCCAAGAAATATATATATCATAAGTAGAATATACCCATAAAGATACTAATTCCGTTAACTTCCATCCCACAGATTATTTATCGCACATTCCATATTATTTTATATCACTATATTTATTTGTATATATATATATATAATGATATAATTAATATATTATGTCTAAATGAATTCAGCATTAGTAGAGAGAAGTTATTTTATATAATTGTACACTGCAATTGTCATTACCGAACGGGTATGCTCAAATTCGGTATATTTTATATATATCCTTATAGAAATCAATTCACTTCCACATGACCTCAACTATTGTTCTAAACCGAGATTCAGATGCTTTTGATACTATATATTATATATATACTGTATATATATACAATATATCTCTCTCTCTCTACTTACTATTATATATGTATTTAATATAATATACTATAATTTCATATCTATATATATTACTATTATATCTATAATTTACTATATATTGATATAATTATAACTTAAGGATTTTAGTTTCTGAGTTAGTTAATATTTGTCTGATAATAAAAAAGTAGGGATAAAAAATCCAGTTAGATGAAATTGTAATTTCCCCTTATTTGCCAAATGCATATAAAAGGTAATAATTCATTGCTATAGAAGAAATTAACCTTCATTGTAGAATATAAAAATAAAGATTTATTTAATGTCATGTAACATCAAATATTGATATTCTATGTACTTCTAAATTATTCTATCTTCGTATTTTAAAGATAAATCTATTAGGGTGCTAGGAATAAATAAAGTTAATAAAATAATTTTATTGTCCTATTACGAATTTATTTATATAATTATAAAGTAAATAGGTAAGAATGGTCTCTATTTAATAGTGGAATATATGTCTGTAAGCAAGTGAAACATGCATATTGTCGCATACTATATATTATATTAGATATATTGTAATATATTTATTAATTATATATATATTTATAATTATTAACATCGAAAAAATTAAATATTTACATTAATATCGTAATATTTAATAATATTAATATTATATAGATATATCCATATATTATAATATTGATATTAATAATACCTACTCTATAAGATTAATATATATTAATAATTAATATAATAAATGATATATATATATATAATTAGTATATATATTTTAGTATATATAATAGTATAATATATTAATAATATGATTATTATATATATATATAATGTATATATATATGATACTATATTATATAGTAGTGAAAGGTAACTTTTAAGTTTAGAGTTAAATATACTATATATGATTAAGCAATTGAAATAGATTTAATTTCTATGCTGTATATTCTATATACATATATTATATTTTAGTATTATTATATATGTTATAGTATTATATATTATTAAATACAGTAAATTTCGTAATATGCGCTGATTTGATACTATATAAAATAGTATATATATATATAATATTATAGTGAAGTTTACTGGCCCTGCTGAGTTGTTTATTAATATCTGCAATGTTACTTCAAGAGAAATTGAATTTAATTAAAGGTTTATTTTCATTTTTCATTTTACTCTCTCAAAATGAATTGAGTTTTATATTTAATCTTGATCCAAATAATGTATGTTATTAAGATTAAAAGCCTGCAAAATCTTATCCTTTACAAACTCAATCATACATATTTGAAAATTTTTAATTGTCTACAATGTATTATTATTGTTATAGGTCGTCTATGAAGTAATTATCAATATTATGCCAATGATGTTTTTCGCCGATTTTCATGAGACTTATATGAAATGTTTGAAAAGAATTTCTGTAAATAAAGAAAAACTAATTTTTCAAACAATTAACCCGAAAAAAGTTCTAATGTCTCTAAATTTTATTTGTTATACAATATTTGCAAGCAGAGGATTCTTATTTTCGCTCTCTCTCAAAGTTTTCACTATTAGGCAATTCTTCTACTAATAACTATACTGAATGTTGAAGCTCATATATTGTTACTATTATTTTTTTAACATTCACTTGTCGAGGGGTATGGGGTGGAACACCCCTCCCATAAACAAATATTCGTATCCCATTATTTTTATTTTACCAACCAAGTAACTTAAGAAGAGTTTAATTTATATACATAAAATTCAGACTTTTAAACATCTCTAAAAAAAAAAATCCAAATAATTTATTGTAACGTTCATGCAATTCTCAATCAAGAAAACAACAATAACTGTTAAACAATTGAAACATAAACACATGAATGTTTATAATTCAGTTGAAAAAAATTAACATAAATAAAAATGAATAAATTTAATTAAAACTTGAGCAACAAATAAAAAATGAACATTTTTTTTAAAGAGTGATAAAAAGACGGTTATAAACAAGATTTTTCTTTAGCTTTGAGCTGTAATGTTTCAAAAATCCATGTCGCTAAGGTAACAATTTCCTCTATTGATCTCTCGGTTTAAACCTATGCATATAGGTGGAGATAAAAGACCTTTTTGGATGTTTGGGTAAGGAAACTAAGTAATAATGATTTTTTTATTATTTATAATAATTTTTTCTTCATAGATTACCTTTGCATTGAGGAATCTGTTTTCCTTTCTCTTTACTATTGGCCTTTGGATTTACCGTAATTATATTACAAAATCCTCATTAATCTTTTACAATACGGTATGTGAGTTGAATATAAATAGAATTAGGCTTATATGATAATTATTTATATTAGCCTCGTAGTACTCTTTATATAGTTTATTATTTTTTGATTATAAATATATATACTATATAATTCATATATAATTATATATATATTAATATTAATACTATATTATTAATTATTATATATTAGTATATATTATTAATAGCTATTAATATATAATATAAATTTAATATTTTGTAATAATAGGTATTATATATATATATTAGATTATTAATTAATATATATATATAATATATATATTAATATATATTATATATTTTAAATGTGTTAAGCTTTAAATTAATTTACGATATTATAGTTTTTTATTTATATAATATTAATATATATATTATATATTAATATATATAATAAGATAATATATATATATATTATAGTATATATATTAAATATATATTAGTATATATAATTAATATTATTACGAGTTTCTTTAATAATTTATATGATATCTGAATAGATAATAATAAATACATATATAATAATATATATATATAATTATAAATTATATAATATATATTATAATATTTATTAAAATATATTAATAGTATATATATTATTTATATATATATATAATATATATATTATATATTATACTTTTATATAGATTATATTATATATATATATATATATATTATAAATTATAGAATAGTATAATATAATAGTATATATTATATATATATAATATATATTATAATATTATATAATATATATATTATATATATATTTAATTATTATATATAATTACTAATATTTATTAATATATATATAATATATATATTATTTAATCAATAATTAGTTATAATAATAGTAAAATTATATATATTTATATAACTTTTAAATATTATAATTATTGATAATTAGATATATTTATGATAGATATGAATATAATTTATAATAATATAGTTTATTATAATATATATATTTAAATATATATTATTAATTAATGAGAAATGTTAGAATGTGTAAATTATTATTAATAAATAGATATATTAATTAAAAAAAATTATCATCGTAATCCAATATATTTATTATATAATATATATATATTAAATATATATATTTAGATATATATTATAATTATATAATATATAAGATATATCGTAAAGTAATTATATTTCAAAACTTTTTATTTTTGAATTATAATTTAAATATTAAATTAATTGAAAAGGTATTAATTAGATATTTATTAATTTATTCAATAGATAATTTACATTTTAATATTATATTATTATATAATTAATAGATATATATAAATAATATATGAAGTCTGAACCTATAATATTTTCTTGTTTATAAACATTGGGACAGGGTATAGGATGAATGTTATGATTCAATGATAAAAATAAAAGTTCACTTCATTTTATATTATTGCAGAAATTTATTAATAAAAAATAGATATTACCAATAATGTATTATATAAATATAATATTATTTAATAATTTCAAAATTAATAATTAATTTTCATAATTCATAATTAATTTCTATATATATATTAAAATATACTGCTTAAAAGGCTAAGTGAGGTAATAGAGGCACGTTTTACATTTTTTGCAGGAAATATAAATAATTCAATTTTCATACTTAAAAAAATACAATTTTAAGAATTTGATTATTTTATGTTACTATAATTATTGAAATTAATTTAATATCTATACTCTAGCTTAATATGCCCTGATTAGAATGTTTCGCCCTCGGCAGCCACTGTTCATTCTAACAACTCATCGAACTTCACTGGTGCTTTTCATCAATTTCAAGGTTCTATTTTGTTTTATTTAAATTGCTTACTGACTTTATCTATCGACTTTTCCCATGATCATCATCGAATTACATTATCCTACGGACTCTTCACCATTCTCATCTCATGTAGCCTCTATTCGAGATGTTGGCATCCTCTTTTAATTTTAACTAGTGGTAGGCGCCACAGACTGTAAATTTAGCTATATTATATTATATTATATATATATTAAATATAATATGATTATATATTATTTTATATATATATAATTATATATTAATATATATATATAATAATAATATAGTTAATTATATTGTTATTGGTATCATTATTTTTATTCAGCTATACTATAATTATATATAACTCCATATATATCATATATATATCTTATACTATGTATATATATTAATCACCTATCATTTCATATATTAATATTATAGTATATTAACTATTTGGTACTAGCCTCATATATTATACTCAATACTTACATATTTACCCTACCGAAATGAATAATATAATTAATAATGTCAAATAGATGACATTATATATATATTATATATATATAGATTAAATTTAATTATATCTGTGAAGTTATTATACACGTCGATATAATATATTAGTACATAATTATTAATATTAATATATATATTATTAGTATTAATATATATATATTATATATATTATAATATTATTATATATATTATTTATTAATATAATATTAATTATATAATTAATTTAATTATATATTATTAATATATAATATATATTAATATATATATTATATATATATATTAGATAATTATAATTAATATATTCATATTATATTATTAATTTATAATATATATATTATATATATATATTTAGTATATATTATAATATTATAATTATACATATTAGATATTA
Source organism: Trachelipus rathkii (assembly GCA_015478945.1). NCBI lineage: Eukaryota > Metazoa > Arthropoda > Malacostraca > Isopoda > Trachelipodidae > Trachelipus > Trachelipus rathkii. Next base: position 10,604 of record JABUQX010041041.1, on the reverse strand, counting down.
TATTATTAATATAATATTAATAATGAAAATCGGAATTATAATATACTGAATTTTTATAACAGGTAAGGGATGGATCGCTTATTTAATATTTTTTTTTTGAAAGCCTGTTAGGATTGCTAAAACATAACATATAACCATAACAAATCAAAATTTATCAATATATTAATATATCTATCTGTAATATTTATATAATTTTATAATTATATTTAATTAATAATTATAATTATATATATATATATATATATTAATTATTATAATTATATATATATATATTATAAGATATATATGATATATATAGATATTATATATATATAATAATATTAATTAATTACTAATTAGATATATACTTACTTTTTCCAAAAACTTATTGTAATATGTAAAATAAACAATTATAGTAATAGATTAATAATCTATATTATATATTTATTAAATATCTATATATATATTTATATTATATATTATATATATATATTATTTCTGAATAATATAATGTATTCTTTTCTTTATATATTCTATATTATACTATAAAACATTGTAATATATTTTATATATAAATTATAATATAATATATAATATATAATATATAATATATATATATATATATATATATATATTATTTATAAATATTGTTGATAAAAAGGTATTTAAACTCCAAAAAGATTATAATATATCTTTTTTAGAAATTATCAAATAATTAAGATTAATAATAGTTATTTTAATTATTTATATATATATATATATATATTTATTTTATATATCTATTATATTATTAATATAATTATATATACATATATTATATATATATTATTTTTAAAAACATTTATATATTTATTATTCGATATATATTATTATCAATATTGGTTTAATTTAAACTATATTTAGAAATATATTTTAATTATAATTAAATATATAATATATTTATAATTGAATATATATATATATATATATATATTAATATATTATTATATATACATATATATACATATATATATTAAAAACAAATATAAATTAATTATATTATTTTATATATAAATTACAATATATTATCATAGATTATTAAATAAACAATGTTTTCATAGAATATATTAATATAGTATATGGTAAATATATATAACTTTATATATACGAAAAATTATAATAGTAATAAATATATATATTTTTGTTATTATTTTATATATATATTATAATCAGTTATTACTAATAATCTTTAATATTATTAGTATATATAATAGTTAATATTATATTAAAGTATAATTTATATAATATAATTAGTTATATTATATATATATATAATATGATAATATACAATAGTCGTTGAACAATGATGTGTGAATAAGGTGTAGGATGATGCAGTTCGATGACAAGAAGGAATTTGACGATAAGAATATGTGAGAGAATTAAGATTATTAAGACGAAAGGCGTTGTATCCACACATTTAGAATAATTTATGATAAAGCACTAAAAAAATAAAAGTAGAACAATAAAACAAAATCAATAATAAACATAAACACAATAAAAGCAAGAAAAACGTAAATCAAGGAAAAGGTACTAATAAGAATATAATAAACATATTTATATATATATAATAATCATATTTCTTAAATTTAATTAAATCTGTGGAGTTTTTACTCCGTTCGCTTTTAAGATGCTTAAAAGAACTTTATGTTGGAATAAATGTTTTAGAGAATAACTTGAAAAATAAGGATAAAACAATAACCCTGAGGGTTGTAGCGCAATCATTGTTTAAAAAAATAAAAAAAAAATATCTTTATAAATTAACTTGGCATGATTTATAAAGAACGTATTCTTGTATCAACTCACGTAACACACGCGACACACCACACCTAACACTACACACACAACACATAATATATATATTTTAAATACTTATTAATAATAATATTATAATTATATTTTACTTAATATAATATATTATATTAAATTTATATCTATATATTTAAAATATATAGTAGGTATACTATTATATATATATATATATAATATTATAATAAATTATATATATATATAATATAATTAAATATATAATATATATATTATATATATATAATATATAGTATATATTATAGTATATATATATATATATAATATTTTATAAGTATATAATGTAAATATATTAATATTTATTAATTTAGTAAATTATATGAATATTATTATTATATTTATTATATATTTATATTATAATATTATTTTTATATATATTATATTTAATTTAATATTATAATTTTAATATTAGGAACTATTTTGTATTATTAATTATTTATATTAATTATTTTTATATATTATTTAATATATTATATATTCTTTATTAATTTATTTAATATTAATTTTATATATTAATAATTTTAATTATTATATATTATTTTGATAGATAATATTATATTTCTAATATATTGAAAGTATTAAATGTACGCATATATTTTAATAATATCCCGAGATGGTTTATTTATGATTTATTTTAGTAAGGAAGCAAATATTTGTGATATATTTGGTTATATAATCTCTTATTTGACATGTCATAGTATAATATAGATAATATATTGTGCGGTATTTCCTTATAGTGTTATTGCTATTATTATATAAATTAATAGAATATGATGGTTATGGAGAATCACTATTTAGTTCGTGGAGATATGCTTCTCATAGTAGGACATAGCACATTAGTAAAAATAGATGAGTGGAGATTATTTTCTGTACTCATAATAATTATAATCATTCAAAATTATTCTATCTAAATAATATAATATTAAGTAATATAAATTACCAAATAATACTTAAAATTAATTCAATCATAATAATATAGATTATATGAATATACTATACAAATAATATAAATAAATACTTATTAATAAAATAAATATAAAAATCATAATAGTTATTTGATATATATTAATAATAATTATTATATCTCATCTCACTCAATAATAATATAAATTAAATATAATCCATATAATAAATAATAAATTTATACTAATAAAAATATAATAATAATGATATAGTATAATTAATAATATATATTTATAAATAGACTACAAGTACTCAAATTAGATAGATCGATTATAAAAGTTATAAATTAATATAATATAATGATTCTCTAAGTAGTATTTATATTTTTCTAATCTAATATAATTAGTTCAATTACAAAATAATGATTATTTTCTATTATAAAAATATAAACATAATTTCTCAAACACATACATAAAATCGCTTTTAGATGAAATCTGAGAATATAACATTAGTTATTAAACTAAACAGTTATAATGCAGACACTTAAATAGCTCTTCATTTAATTTAATGTTCAGTATACTCATTTCAACTCCACAGAATATACTATGCCTATTATATAATTTTGTGTTATCTTATAAGAATCTAATAGTTATTTTATATTATCTCTAATATATCATATTATATATATCTATTTATTATTTCATGTAATTTTCTTTCTTGCAATTTCTCGTGGTTAAAATATATATATTATTAAATATATTATATCATAGATTTAATTTTGTTCATTGTTAAATATGATATATTAGGAATCAGTTATAGTATTTTCTGAGATATTAGCATTTGTATAATTATACATTATTAATGTAGGATTCATTGTAGTATATATTATTTATCATTTTATTTTATATATTATTTATATATTATATTTAGTATTTATTTATTATTATTATTTTAATACATTGTGTTATTATTTTTTAGAATGTGGATTATCTAAATATATTTTACTAATATTTTTCGTCAGACTTATAATGATAATTTGCCTCTGCTATAATGTCTAATGTCAATATTCAGTCTCAGCTCGTCATATATATATAATATATTATATATTATATTAATATTAACTAACTATTTACACATATTTTTTTACCTAAATAGTGAATTATATAATTCATTTAATTATTATTATAATTATATTATATATTATTTTATATATTTATTTAATGATAATATATATTATACTATAATTTATTTAATTAATTATTAATTATTATTTTATTCATTATATTTTATTGATATTATTATTTATATATCGTTTCATATATTTTATATTTAAGCGGTTCTTAATTATTTCTTTTTATAAATTATATAATTTTTTAAATATTAGATTATATAATTATAATATGATATATAAATAAATTTGTCTCATAATATTAATTCAACTCATATTCAGTCTAGCTCGTCATATTTAACTATATATTATTTCCAAGATTATTTTTAATTAACATATAGCCATATTATTTATAACGTATTTATTAACATTTATATATAAATATTTTATATATTTATATGATGCTAGCTACTAAAATCAATTTTCCTTAATATTAATAAAATAGAATTATCTACTATGATTTAACAGTTTAGATTTAATTATTAATTTTATTTAATTACTATAATATATAGAACCAAATAATTTTATTATAATTTTAAATATTATTTTATTTTATAATGTAGACTTATTAATATCTTTTAAAAAATATTCAATATTTTTTTAAAGCACACTCTGATCTATATTTGAACTCTTTTGTTTGTATATATAATTATTATTTATTTATTTATTAATATATATTAATATATAATCTTCATTAATATATATATATATTATTCCAATATTGCAGTGTAGTAGCTGGGTTACATAATAAAATAATAAGTATTTCATTAAAATATTTTAAATAATTGATGATGATGCAAAGGGAAGTCATTTAAATTCCTACTATTTCTCATACCTATTTTATAATAGAAAACTATAATTATATACTAATGCTCCCAATAAAGTAGGATATGATAAATAATGTGCATAGTTATTATTTATCAATAATCTTCTTTTAATTGTACTCAAAGTGGTCTATATCAATTATTATAAAAGCAAAATTGTTCATTATTTCTATCCCATTTCAATATTAATCTTAGTTTCCAACCAACCGTTTTTCTATTATGTATAAGATACATAATTATATTAAATAATGATAATATTATATATTAATATATAGATTATATATATTTATATATATTATATATATATATATAATAATTAATATAATAATGTATATTATATTTATATTATTAATAGATATATTAATATATATAATAAATTAAGTATATATTATTATATATATATAATATATATATTATATATATATTATAATAGTATATATCTTTAATTATTAAGATTAATTATATATAAATTATTATTATTTAATATATATATATTATATTAATTTTATAGCATATTCAGGTAAGTATTAATTTCAAAGGGTACTCTCTCAACATTAATATAATATGGGCAAAAAAAGAAGATTATTCCTCTCAGTATAGTACATTAATATATAAATATTACATTTTTAACGTGTGCTAAAATACCTATCAATTTATTGATGAGTATACATGTCTAATGTAAATAAATAATAACTCAAATTATTTTATTATTTTGAATAATAATTATATATATTACTCACTAATACCTTTCAATAAAAACAAAGGTTTTATCTGTGATAATATGAGAAGATAAATGTAAGTTCATCTCTCATTGTTTCTTCGTTAATGTGATGAATTTGAGTATAATTCATTTTACTATCCATATTTATATTTAATTTATTATATAATATATAATATTTATATTTAATATTATATATATATATTAATATATATATATATATATATTATATTAATATATTTATTATAATAATATAATTATATTATATATATTAGTGTTTTAAAGGTAATCAATAAATAAGTATATGATAATTCTTTATATCGTATATAATTAATTATTAAATGATGAGTCTAAATAAACTGTGTCTGTTTGTGAATTTATTCTTATATCTCATTATAACATTATTATTAATCATTATTATATAAATTACCATAATTCTATAATAATTATAATAACTTTTATCAAGCATAATATCTATTATATCTCTTATACTAAAATAAGTTTCAATCAATTATTAAATATCTATATATAATATAAGAGATGCACCGTGAGTGAGATTTAATATGAGTAAAATTTAGTATCAGTGAGTTAAGTGAAACAACACTCGTATTAAGTGATTAATACATATAATAAATCTTCAAAAAAAACACTATTAATGCTATAGATTTATATATTTATTAAATCATACGTATAATTTCAATTAATGATTAAAGCATTTAATTAATATACTTCTGTGGAATATAATATATTATATTCTTTACCATACATTCTAATATAACATTTGACTATCTAGCTATCTTTACCTATAAATAGAAAATAATTATAATACTTAATATATCTGAATTATATTTCATATAATATTGATATTGAACCAGTTTTTAGAACTTTAATCTTCTGGCACGTATACTCTCCTAGCCTAAAAGATACTTATATATATCCTAATTTAAAATTATAAATATTATATAAACTTATTAATTACACAGAATTACTAGTGCCACTATGCTAAGATATAGTTTTCCTATATGATATAAATCATGTAACCACTTATCGTATAATGTCAACTAAATATATAGAAGTCATTTTTACGCCTACTATATATATCTAAATCATCATATACGTATCAACCCTATCTAAACATTCTATGATGCTTTAACTCTAATTTGCAAGGATGCCTGCTCAAGCTTCTCCATAAATGTTCTTCATATAGATGATGTAATACTGTATATTATTAAACTATGTGTATATTATTACATTACTACAATATGTGTGCATTATCTACACTACTGTGTTCATTAAAACTGGTTTATTATTCATGTTATTATATAATATATAATATATATATATATCTGAATCATATTCCGTACTGTCCCTTCTCTTATCTCCTGCCGGTCGCAAGTCGTTGTGATCCACACTCCTGGACTTATTATAATCCTGCTCTACTCATTCTATTAGTTGTCTTCGTGTAAATAATACGTTTCATTTAGAGATCGGTATATACCTCACCCACATTATTTTCGTCTCCCTGATCTCTATATACGGAATCTATCTTCTTAATCTCACTATGACTATACATGATTATTAAATTAATATATCGTTATATATTTATATATCCGTACTTCACATATTAATACTTATATCGTTAGCCTATTACTTTATAATCTATATTATACTCATTCTTATATATACTTTCCTTAATTCCTATATTTCTTATGCTGTTATTAACAATCTTAATATCTATGCTCTTATTATACTCAATATATCATATGTTATCGTCTCCGTATATGAATACATCTCTATTTACTACACACTTTATAATAGATAATAGGTAGTTTAGTCTTTTGATCTTATTTTTGACTCAATATAACCTATAGCTCTAGTTTTCCCCATCTATAGCTATAATTATTCTCCGATATATAATATATTAAATTAACCTCTATTATATATACTTTATTAATTTTATCTTTATATAATATTGGATTTAAATAATATTAATATAATATTTTTCTGAATTACTATATAATTTTTAAATTATAGTATTAATTAATACATGGCAAGCCTTTCAGGTATATATATATATATATTATAGTTCTAATAACTTATTATATCTAATATATACTATATATATACTACTCTATTATTTTATATACATTTATATAATATATTTATATATTAATTAATACTTATTCTATCTGTAAGTCTGAAAATTTAATTATTATTCTGATATCTTAGATTTTTTTAATTTAATGTATATAATTATATATTATTAATTATTATATTATTAATTATTTATTATTATATTTAATTTATTAAATTTATTTTAATTATATTTATAAGTTATATTATTATTATTAATATGATTATTAATTATAATTATTTTTTTTTAATGAAATAATATGATTAATTTGATAATTATTAAATATAATTTAATTATTGTTTATTTCATTCATTTTTTTTATACATTTGTATATTAATATATTTCTTTAATAATAATTTTACATATGCTGTTTTTATGTTATTAGATTTATACTTAACTACTACATGGCCATTATTGTAGCCATATATTCAATATTATAAAAATAGTGAAATTAAATATTGTATTTATTTTTTTTAATTCTAATTACATATGTTGTACGATATTATGTTGTCATATATATATATTTATATATATTAAAGATATATATATATATTTTAAATCTATATATATATTATAATGACCTAATTTATTTATATATAAAGCATTATATATATATAATATTAATGTGATCTTGAGTGATAAAAATATATTTGTTGTTATTTATGTTATATATACATTTTGTAAAAGTGTATTTTATATACACCTGAATTGAAAATATTTCAATTATTTAGTTATCTATTTTTATTTCAGATTGTAGAATTATATTGTTAATTGATTAGAAAGTGAGAAGAAAGAGTATTTATTATATAACAAATTGGAATGACGCATAAAAGTCTATAATATATTTATTTAGGCATATTATATGCTTTTAAGTTTAAGTATATATAATATTTATCAGTGCTCAATATAATAAGTAAGACTATATAAGAAAATAATATAATTTTATTTAATTTATTTGTATAGTAATATATAATAATCGTGTAGTTTATATATTGATTAAATCAGTGTTATATATTATATATATATATATATATTATTATATATATAATATATATAATATTGATATTAATATATATATATATTAATATATATATATATATATTATAATATATTTAATAATATATATATATATTATATAATATATATATATATATATATATATATATTATATATATATCTTATATAATATATATAATTATATATAATAAATATATATTAAATATAATTAAATAATTTATATATTATAATATAATAATATTAATAATATATATTATTATATATATATATATAATTTATATATATATTATATATTAATATATGTAATAATATAATATAATTTAATATATAGATATAATATATAGATTAATATATATATATATTAATTTAATATATAATTATTATAATATATATATATTTAATATATATTATTAATAATTATACTTATATATATTTAATTAGATAATTTTAAATATTTATTATATTATATAATATATAAATTATAATACTAAAATCAATAAGATTATATAAATAATAATTTAATTATATTAATATATAATATATATTATTTAATAATATAATATATAATATTAATAATATAATTATATAATTTCAGTGATTATATATAGATATATATAATTAATTATATTAATTATATATATATTATTAATATATATTAATATATTTATTAATTTATATAATATAATAATATAAATATTAATATATATATTTAATAAGATTATATATATATATTATATTATATAGAAATATATATATTATATATATTTAATTATATATTATATTAATATATTATATTGTGATAAGTATATATATATATATATATGTGTTATATTTATGTTGTGTGTTATGTTGATGTATTATAGTGATGTGTATATGTAGATTTAAATATAGTGATAATATTCGATATTGTAAGTGTGTTATTGTGTATCTGTATATGTGATAGTATAGTTTATAATATTAATTAAATTGTGATATTAAATAATATATTTGTCTTTAGATATTCTGAAAAATATATATAGGATTGGTATTTAAATATAAGTTAATTTTATTTTTTTATATAAAACTATATTTTTAATAAAAATATATTTGAAGCTTGTTTTTTTAATTTATTGTATAGTATATAGTTAAGTAGCTATATTATATACTAAATATAAAATAATATAAAATATAATTATCTATAATAAAATAATACTAAAAATAATTTTGTATATTATATTTTATATTTGTTATTTCCTATCTGGATATGAGTCCATATATATTCGAGATGATTTTATATTATGTAGGTACGGACTGAAGTTAAAAAAATTAATACTGCTATACTATATATCTAATTGTACAAATGAGTTATTTTATTTACAAAATTTGCAAAAGTTCTCTCGTTTTCTGTGATTAATATTAAAAAGAAATTATTTCTATTTACGGCTATAGATTCTGTATAATTATATTTGGTGATATAGAGTGAAATAATATAATACATAAATATTTTAATATTATATTTTCTTTTCAATACATAATATATAATAAATGATAATAAATAATACAAATAAAGTAATATTTTAATATAATCTCTAAATACAAATTTCATTTATTAGGTTAATATTGAGGAACATATACAATTTAAGTTACATAAATAAACGTAAGGTAAATTAAATTAAATTTATTATATATAATTTATATAAACATATAAAGATTAAGATACAATTAAATAATTAAATTAATAATAATAATACAATATTATATATTAATGTAAAATATATATATATATATATATTAATATTAATTAATAATATTATATTAATATTATATATATAATAATAAGATATAATATAATATTATATATTAATATATATATTAAGATAATATATTATAATATATAATATATATATTATTATATATATATAATTATTATATATATATATATATAATTCTATTATTATAATTAATATATAGATATATATTATATATAAGTTATATATATATATATTAATATAATATATA
>JABUQX010041040.1:130000-134227 GCA_015478945.1 Trachelipus rathkii | reverse complement strand
AAAAGAGAGAGACCTATACGCAATCTATCCACTGAAGCATTTGAGTTAGTATTAACATAGATCATATTATATATTATATAATTATAAATAAATAATATATAATAAATAAATATCTAAAATAATTAAATTAATTATAATAAATAAAATAAATTATATAATATAAATAATAATTCAATTAAATAATAATTAAATATATAATTTATAATATAAAATAAATAATAATAATAATATTAATAATAACTTAAAATAAATAATAAATATAATATATATATATTAAATAATAAAATAATTAATTATATAAATAATAAATAATTAAATATATATATAAATTTATTAAATAATGGTAAATAAATTAATATAATAAATAATAAATTATAATAATAAATAATAATAATTAATATATAAATATATATATATTAAATTTAATAATCAATTAAATTAATTAAATTAAATAAATTAAATATAAATATAATAATTAAATTAATAATATAATAATAACGCATTATGAAAATTTTATAGAATAGATATTTAACTTTTAAATAGTAGTATAACTTAATTTTCATATCATATTTAAAAACTTGTATTTTAAATTATAGCTATATAAAGCAATAATATATACTTTATAACTACAGTTATGTATAGTTGGATTTACACATACATTATTATATTTGGAAGTATAATAATTGTGACTTAAGGGGCAAGGGTTAATATATGGTATAGATGATCTATTAATGCAATTATTAATTTACTTATTAGGTATATATATATATATATATGAATATATAATATTGACATTGCATTGGGTTTTTCTATCCAATATAAAAATGATCCGGTTATTAATTTTATAACTTAATTTTTATTATTAAATTATTCATGAGTGTTAATATATATATTTTATATTTACATATGATCATTGAGAAATTAATAATGTCTTTTGTAAATATCCAACTAAATCAGTAATTAATATATATAAATATAGCTTAAAACTTGCATACTCGTTATTCTAAACATTGGGTTTTTAGAATGATAAATCTACATCAGAAAAAGTGTATTGCTCTCTGCATATCTACTTTTCTAATTCTTAACTTTTAACGAGTGTGTAAAAAATAAACATTATATGTCATTGTGATTAACCTGTTCTCTCATGATAGGCTGCGAAGATCTACTAGGCAACAGAGATAGTCTTGAGAGCTGTTGATCGCCTTTGCTTCAGTCCGACCTTCTTTATTAATTTGCTTTAGAGGATATGAGTTTTATGCGCCCGTTTTTGAGTCGCTATTAGCGCCTACGATTGCTTGTGTATATTTTAGTGCCAGTCATATAGGAGTCGAGCATATAGGCCTATTGATTCTGGCAGAGCATTCGAGGTTGTGTCACGTGCAACGCCCACGCTCCATTGTGATATATTAGTGCATTTAGACAATTTATATCCGATTTTCATAACTTGCTTGAATCTTTTTCCATTTATAATTTGTTTGGATATTTATTAATCCTATTTCTAATTTGTCACTAGGTATAATAATATTTATACCCTCAAATTTTAATAATATTACTTATGGATTATTTTATTATCCATATTTATTAATATTATTCTTGGATAATTATTGAGTGTCATATTATAATATGCATATTGGATATTTATCCATTATTATAATTTGTTTTCAAAATAATTATCCATTATTATTAATTATTTTAACTTAGGATATATATATCATTATTAATAATAGACATTTGAGCCATTATTAGTTAAGTAAGATAATTGTTGATCACATTATATTATATATATAGTTGTCACTATATTGTAATATATATCATTATATATATGAGAAGAATTCGGTATCTTGAGTTACGTGACTTAAATTGTCTTCTAGAGAGGATATATAACACTATGTACCGACTTTCAAGCATGCGGCCAGTGGAGTGAGAGTTTCAGAGTGCAGCTATGTGAGAAATGATTATTAGGGATGATCATAGCACGGTTCAATTCCTTCTACAGACAAATTAATCTTTCATATACTCTCACTCTCATTATCACACTGGTTCGATCGTTGTCTTGAGTTCTCTTGTGCCATTTTAACATACCATATTTCACGGAGCTAGAGAGCAAATGAATTATGAGATTTACTTCTCGAGTGGAGTGCGTCAGAAAACACCAGCTTTCCAGAGTTTACTGACCCGCCTAATCAACAATCTTATGACATAAAGTGGGTCAATATATCAGCTTTATATAATTCGAGAGTTGTGCAAGGATATAGTCTCTTGATTCGGAGGCGAGGCAAACGCCTCTTAGGCCTTGTGCTCACTTACAAACGCATAAGTGCGTAAACTTCCTTGGTTGCGCAACTAAATCTGTGACATATAGAGTTCTTAAGTTCTAGAGGGCCTTTCCTTCCCGCTTGTTGCGTAATACTATGCGTAAACAGAGTAGAAAACTAGTCTGAAGTATTATTAATCTGCTCAGCTAATTGTAATCGTCTCTCGCACTCGATAAAAATTTAGTACATCTAGATTGAGAGTTTCTTGATTGCTATAAATTTATTTTTGATTTCCAAATATTCATTTAAATGTATCTCAAATTTCATTTATCTCTATCGTGACCTACTCTTATTTTGATTATTTTATCTTTACTATACTATTCAATACTCATTATTTGAGATTACGATTTCTATTAGTCTATTTACTCTCATGCACCTTTCCATTATTCCTACTTATCTATTTTATTCTCAAGGTGTTCATCTTATTATTTAATTTATTTAATGAAACCTGTGACTACATTTGATCGGGTGCATGGTCCCTGAAATCTATGAACGTTAGAGAACGGCGGGTGGCGCCGGATGGCATTCCTACCGAGTTTTTGAGATAGTGTCTTCCGAGCTGGTCCGCTCCCCTCGTTCAACTATATTCTCTATGTCTCAATACTAACAACTTTCCCTCAGTGTTGGAAGGCACGCACATGTCCAACCTTTATTGCGAAAAACAGGACAAGTTGCTCAGATCCTTCTCAACTATCGCCCTATCAGCTCTCAATTCTGTATTCTATCTTGATCTTTGAAACCCTTCTCAAGTCTCATTTCTTAGATCATCTGGAAATCTTCATTCACATTCTTTCCGGATCGCCAGTATGGCTTTCGGCGCTCGAAGGTCTACTGGCAATATACTTTCTATCTCACTGTTTATGGTTTTCCGACCTTAGGAACTACGGGGAGACTTGCGTGGAGGCGCTTGACATATCCAAAGGATTTGTCCGGCGTGTGGCACCGTCACTGCTCTCCAAGCTCCCCCTCCTTTTGAGTTTCCTCCTTCTCTTTGCTTACTTATGGCTAGTTTTCTTTCAAATCAACTCAATATCGCTGTTGTTTGATGGGCGACTTCTTCCTTTTCTGTTATCAATTGTTGTGTTCCTCAGGGCTTCGTTCTTATCTCCCCAACTTTATTCTTACTTTACATTAATGATCTTCTCACCTGCACATCTAACTGTATCCACTCATATGCCGATGACTCGACCCTTCCTTCTTCAACTCATTTCAATTCTGCCTCCCTCTTTTACTTCTAAAATTGCCTCTCGTCTTAATCTTTCCCGATTCTATTCTTGCTGATCTGGATAAAATTTCCGGTGGGGTCTTCTCACCTTGTGATTCAATTTTTTAAAAATCTCAATTCTACAAATCTTCCCTCTTTAAGATCCTTCTAACTTCCTATCTCTTTCGACGGTTTCTCGTGTCTCTCCTGTGACAATATAAACATACCTTGAGACCTTCAACATAAAACAAAAAAAAGTCTATGAAACCTCACAATCACAACGGTTTTGCTAGGGCGGCTTCAAAGAAACTGGGAGTTCTCTTTAGCCTTCGAGACTTTTTTTTCTCGTCTCAGTACCGTTCAACTATACAAAGGGCCTCATCCCCCTTGTAGTGGAGTACTGCAGATCCACTTTTTGGGGGGGGGATTCTGGTTTCACACCGGGCTTTTTTTGGAATAGGGAGAGTCAAAGCAAGAGCTTATAAACGTTCTGTACTTTCCAGTTCAATTGACCCTCTATCTTTGCGGTGCAATGTTGGTGCTTTATCTCTTTTCTATAGGTACCGCAGCTGGCAGGTGATTCAAGGAACATATCCACTTGCCGTATCACCACGCTCGTAGCACAAGGTGGTGCTGTGTCTGACATGAGTTTTGTGTTGATATTGGTTAACCCCAGGCTACAGTGAGTTTTAGTTTTTGTGTTTTTCG
>JABUQX010041040.1:125000-127500 GCA_015478945.1 Trachelipus rathkii | reverse complement strand
TTACAGTATTATATATTATAATTATTTTATTATATAATTTTCTATCATTGCTTTAAATATAATTTAATAGTAAGTTGTTTAATTATATATTATTATTATTATATATTTATATATTAATATTATTATTATATTTAATTAGAGTAAGATCTAATTTGGTTTTCTATATAATTTATGTGTCATTGGTTTTTACCCAAATACCTAATATTTTCCTTATCATAATATTTATTATTAATTTTCTTTTATTATTATTATTTTATTATTATTATTTATTATTATATTTTATTATATTATTATTATTTTAATTATTATTATATTTTTTTATTTTTTATATTTAATTTAAAATTATTATTATTTAATTATCTATATTTATTAATTAATTATATTACTGGAATTATAATTATATTAATTTAATATTTAATTATATTTATGGTTATATTATTATTATTTATTTAATTTATAAATTACTTAATTTTAATATTATTATTTAATTATTAATATTATTAATATTTATTATACATGAAAACAATTTTAATTTTAATTATTATATATTATATATTATTTATTATTAATTATTATTACTAATATTATATTATTATTAACCCATCAATTATTCAAAATAATTCTATTGTATTTTCTAAGATATTGGTAAAATTTATTATTTATATATTTTTATTAATTATTTATATTATATTATTATTATAATAATATTATTAATTATTATTATTATTATTTTATTTAAATATATTATTATTATTTAATTATTATTATTATTAATTATTATTATTTATATAATATTTTTATTTATAATTTAAATATATTTATATTATTATTAATTTAATTTATTATTATTAATATTATTATTATTTATATATATATAATTTATTATTAAATTTATTATTAATTATATTTTAATTATTATTATTTAAATTATTTAATTATATTATATATAATATATATTATTAAATATTATTATAATATATAATTATTCAAATTATTATTATTATTATTATTATTATTATTTACTTTATTATTTATTTATTATTATTATTATATAATATATTATATTATTATATTAAATAAATATGATTTATATTAGTTAAAATTATATATTATAGACAATGTCTCAAAGGATATATATTATCTTATTATATTTTATTATTTAACTTAATTATTTAATTAAATTATTTATTTTATTTATTATTATTATCATTATTATTTATTTATTATGTGCTATATACAATTTTTATTTATATTAAATGTATTTGAGTGTTTGATTCACTCTACTCATGAAGTCTGAATATATCTATATTATATATAATTATGATTTAATTTCATTAATTTATTATATATATAATATTTATATGGATTAGTGATAAATACATCTATTAATTTTTTATTTATTGGGATAATTCCATAACCTAGATCTAACATATAACTCTATTATGTATCTCATATAACCTAATTATTATACCTATAGTTCATGACTGCTATGCTGAGCTCACGAATAATTATACTAGGCACAATCTCATAACATCCTCAAAATTTAAGAGCGAGAGTCTCTCAACATTATATATTTATTAATATATCTATATTATATTATTATTAATATTATATTATTAATTATTATTATTATTATTTTAAATATATTATTATATTATTTAATATTTATATTATATAATATATATATAATTTATATATTATTATTATTATTATATATTATTAATATATTTATTATTATTATATATATTATTATTAATTTATTTAACTGTTATTTAATTATTAATGCGGCTTTTTAATTATTATTTATAATTATTATTATTATTAATTTATATTATATTATTTTAATTATATTTAATTATTAATTATTATTATTAATTATTCATTATTATATTATTTAATTTAATTATATTTATTAGTATTATTATTATTAATTAATTATTATGATGGTACTCTGATTAAAATAATATAATTAATCAATTTCAATTAAGATGTTTACTCCTTACCTATAATACCTTACTTAATTTATGTTGATCTTTTTAATTATTATTATTATTAATTATTATTATTATTATTATTTGATTGATTAATAAATTATCAACATTTTATTTAAATAGTGAAGTCAAATAAATATGTAGTTATTGGATTATTTATTATTATTATTTATAATACTTGTAATCTACATTTGGTAGTGTTTTAAGTCATTAATTAAATTGATAATATTTATTTAGTGTTAATAAATTTTTAAACCTTGCTACTAATAATACTATATTTACTTTTAACGATCAATATTACCTCCAAAATGATGGCATATATGGTATAATAAAACTGAGTACATGTCTAATATCAGAAGAGCATGACTATTTCACGGTATGTCCGGACAACATTAATGAGAGAATTTAAGAGAGTATATGTAAAAACATGTTCATGTCATTTGATCTGAAAACGATTTATTTTATTCCATAAAATAACTATAATTCGTAACACTGAAGTTATCTTGGAG
>JABUQX010041040.1:100000-105000 GCA_015478945.1 Trachelipus rathkii | reverse complement strand
TCGTGATGTACCATCTGCTGGCGAGTGTACCAACGTCGTATACCAATTCCATTGCAATGAGAGTGGATGTAACGCCACTTACATTGGTTATACGACGAATACCCTTCGGCAGCGTATGTTGCAGCACAGGTACAAACCAAGTAAGATACACCACCATATGCAGGAAGAACATAAAAAATTACACAATAATGAAATAGTAAATTACTTCAAAATTTTGATTAAAAAGAGGGAATTTTCGGATCTTAGGCTGGCGGAGTCCTTTCTTATAAGAAAGCATAGACCGGACATCAATATAAAATATAACGAAATGTCCGATTACCTAAATATTTTTACATAGAAGAAAGGAAAAAAGACAATCTAAATTATCAACTTCACATTTATTTTTCGTATATTTTAAATTTTAGTTTTAATCTTACTTATTATATTTGTAATAATTGTAATATTTTAAGTTTAATTTTTGCTTCGTTCATAAAATAAAAGTCATATCCTTGAAAATGTCCACCGTGAGCGGACGAAAGCTTGGATCATTTCAGAAGGCAATTATTTTGTTTTATTCAAGAATTGTCCTTAAGAAAATTAATGAAAATGTTAGGAAGGTTTTTAGAAATTTAGAAAAGTCTTGCAAAAATTATATTAAGACAAATGCTGATTTATTATTTCTAAAATAATAATAATTATAATAATAATAATAATAATAATAATAATAATAATAATAATAATAATAATAATAATAATAATAATAATAATAATAATAATAATAATAATAATAATAATAATAATAATAATAATAATAATAATATAAGGAATATAAGAAATATAATATAATAATAATATAGATAGTATAATGAATTTCATGATTCATTTAAAATAATAGATAAGCTATATTTGTGCATGCGAAAACAAATCGTACGCTATATTTTAAATTAATACTTACAGTTAGTATTTATTTTAAGGCAAATCTTAGTTTGAAGTTTTAAGTATTTAAATTTCTACTTTAAAGTGTATTTATTGTTCATTTTTATTTCAGAATCTGATTAATGATCTTTTTAAGCTAACATTTTCATGGATTTGCTAAGTTAAAACCAAGAAAAATATTTATGTCGAAAAACGTTTCAAAATTTTTATTTTTGGTTTCAAATTCTTATCTCTTGTAGACGTCGTAGAGCCTTTGAAACTCAAACGCAAATTAGAAACTTAGTCAGGTTAGGATAACTTAGATCAGGTTAAGATAACTTAGATCAGGTTAAGATAACTTACATCAGATTAAGATAACTTAGATCAGGTTAAGATAACTTAAATCAGATTAAGATAACTTATGGCAGGTTAAGATAACTTAGGTCAGGTTAAGATAACTTAGGTCAGATTAAGATAACTTAGATCAGATTAAGATATCTTATATCAGGTTAAGATAACTTAGATCAGTTAGATCAGGTTAAGATAACTTAAATCGGATTAAGATAACTTAGATCAGGTTAAGATAGCTTAAATCAGATTGAGATAACTTATACCAGGTTAAGATAATTTGATGGTTAAGATAGCATAGATCAGATTAAAATAACTTAAATCAGGTTAAGATAACTTATATCAGGTTTGAATATTTGACCGAATAAAACTCTGTAGCTCTTCAGAGTTTAAGAATAATCCGGTTAGACTTTTACTTTGAAAAATTTACAAAGAATATTTTAAGGAATATTTCTAAGATTAATTTTAAATCTTATAGATTAATTTTAGATTTTATAAGCTAATTTTTGTTATTATTATTATTATTATTATTATTATTATTATTATTATTATTATTATTATTATTATTATTATTATTATTATTATTATTATTATTATTATTATTATTATTATTATTATTTTATAGCTTTTTATTATTCTTTTGTTATCACTCACTGTTATTTTATTATTATTATTATTATTATTATTATTATTATTATTATTATTATTATTATTATTATTATTATTATTATTATTATTATTATTATTATTATTATTATTATTATTATTATTATTATTATTACTACTATTTTATTATAGCTTTTTATTATTCTTTTGTTATCACTGACTATTATTATTATTATTATTATTATTATTATTATATTATTATTATTAATTATTATTATTTTATTATATTATTATTATTTATTATTATTATTATTATTATTATTTATTATTTATTATTATTATTATGTTTATATTAAAAATTTTTATTATTATTATTATTAATATTATTATTATATTATTTTATTATTATTATTATATTATTATTATTATTTATTATTATTATATTAATTATTATTATCTATTATTACTATTATTATTCTGAAGTATTTTATTTTTATTATTAGTATTAATTATTATTATTATTATTATTATTATTAATTTATTATTATTATTATTATTATTATTATTATATTATTATTAATTATTATTATTCATTATTATTAATTATTATTTTATTATGTATTATTGCAGCAATTTATCCCTCGATAATATAAAGTAAGTTGAAAAGGTTCTAGGTAAGATTATAGATCTTTATAGATTGATTATAAGATCTTATAAATCTATAGAATTAGAGATTCTTTAAAAATTATATTCATTTTTATTCTTAGTCACACGAGTGTATGAATTTGGGTGGGGGGGTGTAATGATATAATATTAATGATAAATATTTCAAAAGAAATATAACAAAAGTCTCCTTAAAAACACCACCCGACAAATATAAATTTGTAATTTTAATAAATGTATTTACTATAACTATTATTAATAATTATAATACTATTACTAATCACAGATTGATTTTTTTTTTCCTGAATATTTCATTATGTTTAATCAACTTATCAAAAGGTTGGCTCTGTAAGTTTTTTTTTTTTTTTTTTTTTTTTTTTTTTTTTTTTTTTTTTTGTCATTTCATTTTTTATTTATTGTTTTCCGCATAGTTTTTCATGCAAATAATATTTCACTCCTAAATTTTACAGCAGGTTTTCTATAGGATAAAAATGTGAATGCATTATTTGTTAATAGAAATATAAATAGATGTATAAATATATGAAAACTTTTATATTCTTGATTCTGCTTAGAAAAAAACAAACATTTAATAGAACTATAAATCTACAACAGTAGGTGAGAAAGCAATAAAAAGATCGTATGCTATTTCATTAAAATAATGAGATTCTCATTTTGAAATGATACCCACATCATCAGAAGACATCTCCATGTCTTAGGACGAAATAATACTATTGAAGAGATAATATAATATAATAGCCACTTCATTTAATTATATTGGTATATATTAATTTTGGATAGTCAAATCAATATCAGAACAAAACACTTAACCGTTGAATTGGAAACGAAGACGAGACTTTTTAATTAAATTTATTAAGATTTTATAGTTCAAGGATTTCCAGACTTCGAAAAAAACATGTTAGGTAAAAATATATAACCATAGAAAGGCAGATAGAGTATAAAACAAGAATATACATTTTAATTTAAAATATGTTTTCTTAGTAAATGTTTCATTAAAAGAAAGACATAGACTTTTGCTAAATGTATAATGAGTTACATAGTCAATATATATGAATAATATTTTAAAATGTCGTTTAAGGTAAAAATATTTTCGTTCATGTAAATTTGGAAAGTAGAAAAACTTTGATTTATGTAATTTCTTTATAACTGCTCTGACAAAAAAAAATAAAAAATTCTCCATTGTCATGTTGTCATTGTGGAATAGAGCTAAAGTGAAATGTTGTCAATGGTGCAATAGAGCTTTCAAGTGAAATGTTGTCAGTGGTGCAATAGAGCTCTAGTGAAATGTTGTCATGGTGCAAATTAGAAGCTCTGGTGGAATATGTTGTCATTGGTGCAATAGAGCTCTAGTGAAAAATGTTGTCATGGTGCAATTGAGCTCTAGTGAAATGTTGTCATGGTGCAATAGAGCTCTAGTGAAAATGTTGTCATGAATGCAATATGAGCTCTAAGTGCCAATATTGTCATGGTGCAATAGAGCTCTAGTGAAATTTTGGTTATGGTGCTATAGAAGCTCAAGTGAAAGTTGTCATGATGCATTAGAATCTGCGTAGATTACAGTGACTTCAGTTTAGGAAACTAATTTTTTTGGTAAACCCTAAATATATGTTTTTATACACTTTAGACACAGCTTAATCTTTTTGACTCTAAAGAGAAGTACACATTGCTTAACGTTCAGATTACGTAACAAACAATTTTCATTTCGTCATGGGGGAAAATTAAACTTTAAAAAAATGTTTTAAGTTTGAATCAAAAACGGGCAAGATAATATTTCTTTTCGAAAATCTTTACATATTTATGAACAAGAAACTAAAAAAAAAGGAATGTTGCCAATCGTTTTCCAAATCTTAAAGAAAAAATGACATCCGGCTCAGTAATTTTTTTATTTCTTTATTTCCAACCATTTGGATAGCGACCTCTTTTCCATTTCGTTCATTTTTGGTAAATGATATTTTGGAAATTATGAAACAAATTTGAACATACAGAATTTTTTTTTTTTTTTTTTTTGATTTGTTTGTTTTAATACGGTAATTGAACATTTGATTTACAAAAAAAAAAAAAAAAAAAAAAAAAAAAAAAAAAAAAAAAAAAAAAAAAAAACAATACAAACTAGGGTATTTTAAAAGGGTCATTTTGGTGGCCTTATTTGGCTTATGATTACACAATATATGGGATATCAAATTTTCCAATTTGAAATTGAACTTTTTTTTTTGTGGGGGTATATCTATTTCTTCATAGCATTTAAAAAGATTTTCTTTCCCTTCACAAAGCAAAGCATATAATTGAAGTTTTCAATATCAAATTGCATTGTTAGATTCACTTGCACGACTTGGAAGATGGGAGCAATATTGTTTTCTTTAAATTTTTAAAATTCCTCTAAAATGTAAAGAAAAGACTATTCAGAGAAACTAAGAAATATAATTTTTCATAAATTTTTTCCAGATTAATAATTCCAAGTATTCCAACTTCAA
>JABUQX010041040.1:92500-95000 GCA_015478945.1 Trachelipus rathkii | reverse complement strand
ATGTGATTAAGTGAATATTACAGATTTATGTGGAAAGCGGATGATCAAGATGAAAGTACAGACTACCCTTAATTTAGATCAAGATCATAATGTCTGAGTTGAAACCAAAGTCAGATTCAGAGTAAAGATGCTGATGTTGAAGCTAGAGCTGAAATTGGAGGGAGTTTAAGTTAGTCAGACCCGAAATTTTAGCATAAAAAAAATTAGGTAAAATGATTTTTTTATAACCTCACATCCCGGTACTTAAAGTATTGTTTGAATATCTAATGTGAACAAATATATATCTTTAAATTTAGGAAATATATATATTTCTCATTATTAAATTTATGTCCAAAACTCAGAATTCTATTCAGTCGTAACCATTGTAAAAAATTTTATTTTGAATTTTTTGAATTAGGAGTACATTTATTGTCATGCTAAGTTAGCAGTGTGGTTTAAGACTCCAAAGGTTTTATATAGTTTATTTTGAATTAGGTGGACATATTTATTAGGTGGACATTCAACATCAAGAAATTTTCATGTTCAGTAAATCTAGGTTAGGTTATGTTAGTTGTGAGGTTTTGCACCCAAAATTTTTATAAATTTTATTTTGATATATGTGGACATTCAACGTGAAGATTGCTTTATACATAATTAGATATAGGTCAGGTTAGGTTAGCTGTGAGACTTTTGACCCCAAAACTTTAATAAAGTTTTGAGGTTTTGATGTTTTTGAGGTTTAATAAAGTTTTGAGTTTTGAGGTTTTTGATATATGTGGACATTCAACGTGAAGATTGCTTTATACATAATTAGATATAGGTCAGGTTAGGTTAGCTGTGAGACTTTTGACCCCAAAACTTTAATAAAGTTTTGAGGTTTTGATGTTTTTGAGGTTTAATAAAGTTTTGAGTTTTGAGGTTTTGTACCCAAAATTTTTATAAATTTTATTTTGATATATGTGGACATTCGACGTGAAGATTGCGTTATACATAACTAGATACACGCCCATGATAATTTTCTCGCATTTAGGCACCCGATAACGAATAGTATTCGAGTTTATGTTGTATTTTCAGCTTTCATATAATTAAATACTTATTTTTTTTATTTTTATTTATTAACGTACTTATATTTTTTATAAACGATTAGTCGTTTATCGGAAACGGAAAAAACGTCACTTCTCGTATATACGAATGAAGGTTTAAAAAAAAAATTGCAAATAAAATTTAGAAAAATGAGAAGATTATATTATTTCTAGCAAACAAACATTGGAAATAAATTATTTTTTGACGCAATAAGTTAATTAATGATCATTTCTTTTCAAGAAATAAAGTAAACAAACTTAGAAATTCCATTTTTTAATAATAATCATCTTAACGTAAAGTTATTTATTTATCATCAATAAATTGAAATCTTCACAAATTAAATTATAAAAGTTATTTAACTAGAAGTTTGACTGTTCTGCTAGCGTTAAACGAAAGGAATATCAGCATAATTATCAAAATTTTTATAAAAGACAATCAGCAACTGTTAAGCAATAAAGAAATTTGATTCAATTGGCTATTAAGAATAATTAATACTATAATTTATAATTTATTTTAGATTATTAGTATGTTTGTTATCGTAAACCAAGATTCAAAATTAGTATGTTCGTTATTTTAAACCAAAAATTAAAAATTTGCAGTTCGTGAAAAAATTTAATAAAACAAAATGAACCTACGACGAAGATTTAAAAAAAAAAAAATTCTTTTTCATCCTGATTTCTGACTGACTGCAGATACTGCAGATTTAATTCCTCTTCATCCTGATTTCTGACTGGCTGCAGATACTTTTTGTCAAATAACCAGAATGACGCGGTGTATAGTCCGTTTGTTCGTCAGTAGAGATGGACGTCAATTCTTTGATACCTCAATTGTGGGACTAGAAAGAAATTAGCAATTCTACGTGTCCTTCTCATAAAATAAAAATTTTATATTATACTACCAATGAATTTGTCGTTTCATTTTTGGTTTACAATACATTAATTTATATTAACCCTGGGATTATCATTTAATTGAAAATTGTTTATATATATATATATATATATATATATATATATATATATATATATATATATATATATATATATATATATATATATATATATGTTTAAAATAAACTTAAAGTAGTCTCACCTTATTTATACATAAAGAGAATGGTAATGTCTCTTGCCTGTGGCAACATCAAAATGTAAAAAAATGGCAAAGGCAACAATATAAGCAATTTATACTCTAAATTCACAAACACAATCTCCTCTATTTCATTTGAGCACGAAGAGTCACCTTTTTTAATTGATTGAAAAATAGCTTTATTTAATAGCGATGATTCTTACACTTTTTGTTTCAATTTTACATAATCTTTTATATTTATTATGTAATATTTTCTTTCATTTGACCAATTTTCGCAAAAAAAAGAAAAAAGAATATTATAGTAACATTATGAAATTTGTAAAAGATCGATCGTTTCTATAATGTTAACTCGTGC
>JABUQX010041040.1:75000-87500 GCA_015478945.1 Trachelipus rathkii | reverse complement strand
TGATCAAATAATTATAACTAACCAACTATTGTCGTTTATAATTTTGTCATTTTTAAATCTGTTCAGTTCTGAATGTTCCAATATGTAGACAAAGTAATTATTTATTTATTTATTTATTTATTTATTTATTTATTTATTTATTTGTTTATTTATTTATTTGTTTATTTATTTAGTTATTTACTTTGGTATAAATGTTTTTTTAGTTTTTAAATTCATTTTTAAATTTAGTATTTTAATTTTATAAATCTTGTAAGTGTTTTTAAACGTTTAAACACAAGTATTTATTAGTGTTTTTACAATTTTAGGCTTGAAAATGAAAAAGGATATTTCCGAAGCGTCGGCCTTTATTACTAAAAATGAACTTCGTATTCTGGGTCTTCTTATTCATTTATAAATTAAAACTCAGAAAGAAAGAGAATCTTAAAGTTTATATATAAATATATATATATATATATATATATATATATATATATATATAATATATCTTTATATATATATATATATATATATATATATATATATATATATATATATATATATATATATATATATATATATATATATATATATATATATATATATATATTAAACGGGTCTTTATATATAGCGGTGAAATTTTTTTCTTCTAGTATAAAAGGTAGAACCCGGTAGACTTGTTTCATTACATGTTAAAACGACCTGTAAATAATTTCAGATCAATCAGATAATATTAACCTGTGCTCCATTGAGGTTAAAATTTGAAAACATGATTAAATTTAAAACTTTATTGATATCAATTTTTAACATGCGTAACATATCAAGAAAAAAATAATAACAGAAAATGTTCATAATTTTTTTAACATAGTAATTGAATGTGAATTCATACACCTACAATATAATAGGAAAAATAATCACTTAAC
This sequence comes from Trachelipus rathkii, assembly GCA_015478945.1. Lineage (NCBI taxonomy): Eukaryota > Metazoa > Arthropoda > Malacostraca > Isopoda > Trachelipodidae > Trachelipus > Trachelipus rathkii. The sequence goes on along the minus strand of JABUQX010041040.1, from coordinate 86,601 downwards.
CTATTATTTTTTCCTTTTCAGTATATTAAGGGTATGGCCCGAGTATGTTTTTCGATAGTCTTGCACAACCTTAAATAAAAAGAAGAAAGATTACTTCACGTATTTTAGTTCCAAATTACCACAGAATTATATTTAAAACTTCGATTTTTTAAAACATATGAAACTATTTGAAATATATAGATATGTATTAAAAAACTGAACAATGATAGATTTAATAATTATTGTTTACCTGTAAAATAAATTGCTTTTGCTCTTCGTTTTTTCGTAAATTTGCCGTTAAATTCTTCCATTAATTTTACTCCTTTTTCTGAAGTTCCGCTTACCACCCTTAATGAAGCTACAACGTTTCTTTCTTTCATTTAACCTTCTTGATTTTTCCAATCAACAGGATCAGTTTGTAGGAATTCTTGAGATAGATCAAACCTGATACATATATTCTGCGACCTGATGCTAAGTAAATCTGAAGGAAGATTTTTATTTAGGAAATATTCCAAATCATCTTCTCTGCTAAACAGTTTATTTCTTTTTTCTTCAGCTTGATGTTCGGTATCTGTGTTTTTAAGAGTTTGTGACGGTATGAGTTGTTTTATTAATGTCTCGACCATCTTTCTTCTCATGTCATCGTTTATTCTTTCATCATTGATGGAAAAGGCTGCACATTCCTCACTTAAATACCATAAATGACTAATAATTTTATGAACTGCTTCTTCAAGAAGGCAGATTTTTATTTAGGAAATATTCCAAATCAACTTCTTTGATAAACAGTTTATTTCTTTTTTCTTCGACTTGATGCTCGGTATCAGTGGATTCAATAGTTTGGGACAGTATGCGTTGTTTTATTAATATCTGGGCCATCTTTCTTCTCATGTCATCGTTTATTCTTTAATCATATATGGAAAAAGATGCACATTCCCCACTTAAATACCATAAATATCTAATAATTTTATGAATTGCTTCTTCAGCAATATATTTATCGTGGTTTTTGCATTCATAAAGATTTTTAAGAAAGTTAGTCATTCATGAGAGCTTCAATTGCATTTGTAGTAGAAAACCATGCTTTCACAGCATTTTATTACAGAGCAATATATTCGTTTTAGGGATTTCTTCTCTATTGGTGTTAGATTAAATTGCTTTATAAATAGATATATTTTTAAGCAATATATTGCTTTTTCCATCCATCTCCCTAAGTGATATGCTCCTGGTTGCCGGAAATATTTTCCTTTAAAAATTATTGCTAGTTCTAAAAATTTTTGATAATCGTGACGAGGTTAATCCTCTTTAATTTTATTTTGGTGCATACTGTAATATCTCATTTACTTGATCTTTAAATTTTTTCAATTTTTTGTTCCAAGTTTTTTATTACTATCTGGAGCATCTTTCTTCTCATGTCATCGTTTATTTCCAAAGTATTCGTGGGTGAAAGTTGTACTGCACTGAAAACTCCTTGCAATACAATTTCCTAAATATGGTGTCGACAAGCAAAAAACATGAAATCACGGATTAGTTTTTGTTCGAGAAGATAACATGCGCCTCCCTGTATTATTGGCAATTGTGTCAAAAACAATAGCTTAAACAGTGTCTAGTAGTGACCATTCCTGTAGTGCATCATATACAGCTGATGATATCTCTTTACCTGTTCCCGATGAAAGTTCTGGAACTCCTAGAAGCTGTTCTACGTTGAAAGCTGTTGCTATTAGTGGGAGTCGATCAACTGACTTTTTTCCGGTAATATCAGGGGGCATTTTAGAATCCCAGTAAATAACTACATAGTTTAATTTCGAATCATTAAATATAGATCTAACACTTAATGTTGCTTGCTTAAGAAACTTTTTTCTACCTCTTTTAATGGACGTCCGGTTGATGACATATTCTCTTCGATTTAAATTTGGTGCCTCAACGCAAGCTGCCACTATATGAACAGCATCTCTATCACTAATTTTGCATTTGTCTAATGCTGCTGAGACTCTAGCTGTCAATGTTTCTTTCCTAGCTCTTTTGGGTGCAACGTGATACTCTGAAACGACACATCACTTTCTATTTCAAAATATTCGTCGATATCTGAAGTACCTGGATTGCTAGATGATTGAATAGTTTCTGCTGTAGTTTCTGTCTGGGAGTCTTGAGTTTCGCTATCCTCTGATGAGGATAACAGATAATTACATTCTAAAATATATACATTTCAAACTACGATTGCTCGATATTATGACAAAAAAATCGTTGTGAAATATATGTAAGAACATCAGGTTGACAGTAAGTGTAAATTGGTAAAAAAAATAGTTATTTGAAATTGAATTACATAACATCACTAGCCTGAATCTGTAGTGGTCGAAAATTGCTTCTCTCTTCTTTTTTAATTCCTTTGCTACTCATTCAGCTTTCCATACTTTTCCGGCTGTTAACTTCTTGTCTATACCATTACCCAACATGCAACCAACACGCCCTTTTTGTCGCTGTGGATGTAAAAACTTTCTATCTTTCTCTATTTTGGTAATGTCCATTGCATTTGCATGGCATATATCGAAAAGATCAATTAGACTATCATTAAATTCTTTTTCTTTTAGTCTACGTAACTCAATCTTTCTTTTCCTGTTCTTTACTAGTCCGAGATGATATTCGTAAAACCTTTTACATTTCTTGATGCAGTCCGAACGATCTTGCGTTGGTATACATGCCTTTCTTCAGAACAATAAACATTTATCAATTACAAGAGATGCGCTATCATGTTAATTTAAATTTACTGTACGCAAGTTATAAAATAGGACACGTAAAACATCTCCTCGAGAGGGGAGTTTACTCCCGGTAATTTGATTTTTCACTGAACCGATGAGAAACAGTTCTTTCCATGACACATTTAATTTTAATAATAACCTAAAAATATATTAAAACACTTTAATATTATGCAAAAGGAAATTATCATAATACACTCCTGATCACTGAACAGTGTGCACTTCATCTGACAGGACATTTACTTATAACCAAGGTATAAAAACCTGCATATCAACCCACTCGAGGCAGCATAACATCTGCCTCACGTTAATACTTTGAAAAAGACAATTAGCCATAATATGGAAATATTTGACGCCTATGGGCCACGGATTGTCGCTAACCGATTGACCTCACACTTGGAATGAAATACTTTAAGATGATATGGAACAAATCTGCGGGGTTCTGTATATAAATATAATAACTTCAACAATAAGGACCAGTTTAATATATATATATATATATATATATATATATATATATATATATATATATATATATATATATATATATATATATATATATAAATATATATATATATAGAATATAATAATAATATAATTGATATATATATATATATATATATATATATCTATATATATACATATTTAATAACATATAATATTTAATATAGAAATATTAATATTTATAAATAATATATAATATATATATATATATATAATAACTATATAATAATAATAAGTATAATATATATATATATATCATATATATATATATATAAATTAAAATAAAATTAAAATAAATTCAAGTTAAAATAATAAAGAATGGAGCCGAAAAAAAGTTGCTCCTCAATTTTTCAAATTTTAAATATAAACTTTTTTTTATTTATTTATTTTTTTCTTTATTTATTTATTTTTATTTATTTTTTTTATTTTTTGGCAATTTCTGATAATCCTAAGAAAAATGGGCGGAGTTTCATACAAAAAAGTAGCTAATGTACGGCGGGTTATAACCGTTATCTGAATTACAATTTATAAATTATGAAATTAGGCCCTTTATATACGAGTACTTAAAAACGCGGCGTTAGAAACGCTTCGCTAATGATAGTTGAAAATAGATCAATGATTATTATATTGTTCCATCTACAAAAGCGTTTGAAACCCTCGCATGGATAGAATAATGTACTACTCGCTGACCTATTCAACTAGCGTTAACGCCGCGTTAGAAGCGAAACGTTAACGCCGGGTTAGAAGCAAAACGTTAACGCCGCGTTAGAAGCGAAACGTTAACGCCGCGTTAGAAGCGAAACGTTAACGCTGCGTTAGAAGCGAAACGTTAACGCCGCGTTATAAGCGAAACGTTAACGCCGCGTTAGAAGCAAAACATTAACGCCGCGTTTAGAAGCGAAACGTTAACGCCGCCTTAGAAGCGAAACGTTAACGCCGCGTTAGAAGCCGGCTTACCTCTGAGTTAGAAGGGAGGCATTAGCGCTTTCTTTAGAAGAGAGGCGTTAACGCTGCATTAGAACGAGGCGTTAAATCTGCGTTAAAACCGGGGAGTTGAGGCGGCGCTAGAGGAGAGGCGTTAAAGCTGCGTTAGAAATGAGGTTTTAAAGATGCGTTAGTTGCGAGGCGTTTTTAAGCGCCCGTGTAGATTTTTAAATCTTATAATTATCAAATTGAATGAATGGAATAAATCACATTTTTTAAACACAATTCTATCAGTTTAAATAAGTAAATTAAATTAAATAAACTAAATAAATCTAAATTAATTAAATTATTTAAATAAAATTAAATCAATTAAATTATGTTAATAATTTAAATTAAGTAGATTAAATAAATTAATTATATTTAATAAGCATTAAATTAATTAAATTAGAAAGCTAAATTAAACATACATTGAATTAATTAAATTAATAATTAAATTACATTAATCAAACATAATAAATAAAAAAATTAAATTAAGAAAATTAAATATTTATAGTGGTCGTTACCGTGGAAAAGGACCAGGGTTCGATCCCTCATCAGAAATCTATTTAGCAATGAACGTGGGTGTGTAAACTAATTAATTAAAATAATTAAAATAAATTAAAATTAAACTAATTTATTGAAAGATTTAATTAAAAAAATAAATTAAAAATTAGACTGATTAATCAAAAGAATTAATTAAAAAAAATTAAACTAATTAATTAAAAGAATTAATTAAAAAATAAATTAAAGATTAAACTGAATAATCAAAAGAATTGATTAAAAAAATTAAACTAATTAAGTAAAAGAATTAATTAAAAATAAATTAAAAATTAAGATAATTAATTGAAGGAGCTAATTAAAAAATAAATTAAAAATTAAACTAATTAATTAAAAGAATTCATTAAAATTAAATTAAAAATTAAAATAATTATTTGAAAGAATTAATTAAAATAAAATTATAAATTTATATTATTAATTAAAAGAATTTAATTAAAAAATAAACATTAAGCAAATTAAATAAAATAATTTGTTAAAATATAAATTGAAAATTGAACAACTTAATTAAAAGAATTAATTAAAAAATAAATAAAAAATTGAACTAATTAATTAAAGAAGTAGTTAAAAATAAATTAAAATATAAACTAATTATTTAAAAGAATTAACTAAAAAATAATTAAAAATTAAGCTAATTATTAATTAATTAATTAATTAATTAAAAATAAATTAAAATTAAACTAATTAATTTAAAATAAATAAAAAATTAAACAAATTAATTGAAGGAATTTATTAAAAAATAAATAGTAGTATGGAGTCGTTTTTGTGGGGTAATATTGTATATATTATTATTCAGTTTACAAATTTATGCCACTGTGGTATAAACTAACACATTATTTTAAAGTCTGAGAGATGATTAATTACAGATTTTCTAGAGTTTTTATTTATATCACTTTCGTTGCATATATTAAACCGGTGTTATCAAAAAATTCAAATTTTAATTCTTATTCGCTAGTGATGGTTTATTGCTGATTTTCTAGAGTTACTTGTTTTTGATCCAAAATGATTCATTATTTTATATTTAAAACACTTCTGCTGAATATTAAACCCAGTGTAATCAAAATGTTCAAATTTAAGCTCTCACTTGTAAGTGATGAATCAGTCATTGCTGATTTTTTTTAGAGTCTTCAAATGCCTGTTTGTTTTGAAATCTCTCATAATTACTTTCAAATTAATATGAAATATAAAACGTGCATTCCGTGCAGTATACGTAAGTTTTACACTACATATACAGTAGCTCATGTAAAATTTTAAACAATAGATGAACGCATCAAGTTTTGAAAGGTATTTTTAAATTCAACAAATAAATTTAAATTTAAATTGAAATTTAAATATAAATACAAATTTAGAATCTAAACACAAATTTAATTTAAAAATGAACTTGTATTAGAATTACTTTTCAATATTGGGATAACTTTAAAAAACTAAATTTTTATAAATGAAATTACCTTGCTTAGTTTATTGCTTAAGGAATTGAGAAAACATATGAAGTGTGGAAACATTCTCCATTTTGCTTCCTTCTGAACGCTTGCTACTTGAGCATCAAGGAAGTTGAAATTAGTCACCTAAAACTTAATTTAAAACTTTGGTAGAACACATAGTAAATCAAAGGTTAAAATTAAATAAAGATATGAACAGAGCATCATTGAATTACATATTCTAATATAAAAATTTAATTCAGTTTTCAAAAATCCATCTAATTTAGAATCGTTTTAACAGATAGATAGATAGATAGATAGATAGATAGATAGATAGATAGATAGATAGATAGATAGATAGATAGATAGATAGATAGATAGATAGATAGATAGATAGATAGATAGATAGATAGATAGATAGATAGATAGATAGATATTTCTCAAAAATAACAAAAAATACAAAACATGACAATACATAACAAGATATAATTTTATTCACGATAGTAGAAATATTCAAAATATATATAAAAATTAAGTTTATCCTTGAGAACGCCTATTGAAGATCAGATAGAGCCTTCAGGCAAAAAATCCCACTCAATCAGCCTTAAATTAATAATCACGTAAAGTAAGCTCTATAAATTTTTCCTTACAAGTAGACAGAGAAAGAGACAACTTTATTTCTTCTTGTAGAGAATTCCATACACAATACAGGAATATAAAAAATTCAGTTTAACACTGTCAACTCTGGGAATGGCAGTACAAAATTAGTGGTAGAGCGTAATTGATAGCTGGTAATATGAACCTGGAGCAACTAGAGTATTTCAGGAGAAAAAGGTAATTTATTATTTTATACAATTTCAAGGTCTTTGTTTATAAACATCACTTACTTTAAGTAAACCAACATTCTAATAAATATCTGAAGTATAAGTAACATCAACATACTGAGCAAAAACACCTCAAACTATCCCATTCTGAATAACCTGTAATCGGTCTCTTCGCAATGAAGAGATCAAGTATCCCCTCCACGACGCAACAGCATTGAATTAGCCAGAATAAACAGTACTATACTACACAGTTTTAAAAGGTTTTAAATGAAAGAAACCTACCTATGCGTAAAATAACTTCGAGAAGTCGTGAGGAATTGGATACCACATAATTGACATGGTCTTGAAATTTCAGATTCTCATCTATTACAACTCCAAGATACTTAAAAGAACGAACCTTTTCGATACATTCTTCATCCACCTTTAGATCTACTTAAAAAAACACATACTTTGCTTTTGCAGCATTAAGAGAGAGCTTATTAAATTAACACCAATCAAGAAACATTTCCAATTTCCGTTCCATGAAAAGATATAAAGAGGCTTATTATCAAGCATCTTAAGAAATGCAATATCATCTGTGCACATTACAAGACAAATGTCACTAAGAAGCAGATCCAGATCATTAATAAAAATATTAAAGAGAAGAGGCCCCAGACAGCTTCCCTGAGGTAAGCCAACATCAACCGGAACATCAAGGAAACTCTCACCATCAATCTGAACAAATTAGGTCCTGTTGGTCAGGCAAGATCTTAAAAGGTTACCTTATCTATGACGTTCATGAAGCCGTGTATTATGATTAACTATGTCAAAGGCCTTACTTAAATCACAGAATAGGCACTTTCCTGGAAAAGCCTCCAGCGCCTTCATGTTTACCCCAATAATGGCTTCTATAGCATCACGGCCATTAGAAAGCCAAATTGATTATTAGAAATCAGATTGTTACCAGAAAAGTAATTACTCAGTCTAACAAACAAAAAGCCTTTCAAATATTTTAGAAATATCAAAGAGTATTGATATGGGTATATAGTTACTCAGATAAAACTTACTTCCAGATTTAAATATCGGAGTAACTCGTGCACGCTTTAGAGAATCAGGAAAGACTCTATGTACGAGACAGCGGTTGAACAGATCGCTTAAAAGACCCGAAAACCACTGCTCAGCCATTTTCAGAAATTTAACAGGGATATAGTTAAGATTATCCGAATCTTTCAGGCCCCCAATAACATCCGTCACCTCATGTCGATTCGTTGGAGTCAAAAATAAAGTCACGGTGAATTTGAATATGATCTATATATATATATATATATAATAATATATAATATATATATACTAATAATATATAATTATATCAGTATATATAGTATATATATATTTATATACTATACTATAATATATATATATATATAATATATTATATTACTATATATATATATTAATATATACTTATATATGTTATATATATATATTATATATAATATATTATATATAATATATTATATATATATATTATATACTATATATAATATATTATATATATATATATATATATATATATATATGAACGCATAGAGGGTTCCAAGTTTGCAGTAGCATCCGTTGGATTAAATCAAAAATACTGATTAAATAAATGACTAATTGTTTTTTCTTCATCAGTAACATTACCATTCTGCTTTAGGACATACTTATTATCATGTTTCTTTCGTCATCTCGTTATATAAGGACCACGTTCTCCTAGACGTGGCAGACCGAGAAAACTTACCTTTGTAATATTTACTCTCTACCCAATTCAATAAATATTTCAGTAGCCTGGAGTGGGGTTTAAAATTTATGCATGTTATTTGACTACGTTTTAATAAAATAAAATGTTTCTTATTAATACATTTAACCAGACTAGCAGCACTTAATCAACGCATTTTTCGCCTCTTATTAGTCACAGTCCTGGTATGAATAGGAAAATATTTATTTGATAAACACCCAAACTATTCCAACAATTCTGACGTAGTTTGAATTAGGCAACAAGATAAAGCAAACACATTCGCCTCATTATCCACGTTAGCAAGAAAATGCTCGTTATTGTTAATTGAGAAATCTATATACCTAAAAAAAATCAAACTTACAATCCATATTCAAACCAAACATGGACAATACCGGTAGATGATCAGCGACAGGAAGTTCAAATAAAAAAGTCTGACTCTCATCTCGAAGACTGTACCATAAATGATCAAGCTCAGTCTTTAACTTCTTACGTCGAGGATCAAAATGAGTAGGCAATGAAACCGCATTCACATAACCAACTAGACAGAATCAAATAGACAAGTAATCAAATACACAATCAAATAGACAATCAGAAGACAGAAATCGTTTACATCCCTATCGCAGGTATTCAAAACATTCAAATTTATGGCCCCAACAATGATGCATTTGTCAAATTCTGACTGAAAATTAGAAAGATAATCTAAAAATTAATGTGCATTCAGTGCTGGAGGACGATACAAGCACAATACATTAACCATTCCCATTCCGCTAATACTAAGTTTCAATGCTAGGATTTCATACGATGGAAATATATCCGTAAAATTTTCAATAATCGTAACATCCAAGCAGCTTAGATAATAAGCTATTCCTTCCATGCGACTATTTCTATTAATAAAGTGAGATTTATATCAGGGAATAGAAAACGTGTTACAATTGTTGTTGTTAAGCAAAGTTTCGGTAAGGATAACAATACTAACCCTAACATTTAAAGACAGTAAATAAGACGACACCAGCGCAAAATTCTTAATCTGACTATGCACGTTAATAGTCATGACAGAAAATTTATGATTAGAATCTCTATATGTTATTTGATCATTAAATCCTTCAATAGAAGTATAATTACAACTAATTTCAATTTCCACATCCATAAAATCACAACAAATAGCAATAACAAAAAAAAATTTAAAGTAGAAAAAATTTATAAAAGATTTGTAAATATAACTCGATCCTATCTTATATCAACACCACCAAAGCAAGTAATTTGCACCTTATCTCCCTCCTCAGTGTACTTTACAAATATGTTACCATTTAGTGTGAATGCTGAAAAAATTTTATTTTCACGTTTCAATTGACGAAATTGAAGGTATAAGATATTCACTTATGAACACATTCCTAGGTTATAATTTTATTGAGTTTTTTAATATCATAGATTTAATTTTAATTCTTCCAACTTTTATCAGCACCGTATTATCATTTTTACCAAATCTCTGAATATCAAGATCGCTGATGACATCCTTGTGTAGCAGTAGATATCCAGTGAGAGTTTCACCAACTTTAATTTTAAAATTTCACAGTTAATTAGTTTAGAAGTATGAAACAGTAATTTGTCATTCCTGGACTTTTGAACAACTCGTTCCAGTGTATTTCTAGTTCTTCAACATGATTTGTGAGTAACTTATTTTGACCACAAAGATCAGCATTTTCTTTCCCAAGTTTTTCAACTTTACTTGTGCAACTCTTCAACATTAGATTGATATCGTTCATATTTTCCTTAATATAGTACTTAAATCATCTTTGAAAGATATTAACAAATTTAAAATATAAGACAAAACTTCATCGTTATCTTTAGTTTTCATTGTCCAATGACCAGGCTTTTACCCCCTGGTTTTCAAGTTATTCAGTTGATACCTTAACAGAGTTTCAACTATGATTTTAATCTTCTCTTCACCATCACTACAATCACTAAAGTTTTGTTCAACTGTATTTTCATCAGACTTTGATTGAACCATCCTACAGTGCAATATAATTATTTGCAATATAATAAAAATCCATTAGGGGAGAAATGCTCCCCAACTTATAAGTAAGTAACAAGGTTGAGAACTAAAAGAGAGAATTAACACATCCTGCTCGTCTGTCTGGCAGACGTCATAAAAACACACTTCCTAATCTGATGAGTTTACCTGTAGATTTCAAATGTACTGGGCATAAACATAGTTTACAAACCCTCATTAGTTCCATGGTAAGCATGCTTAAGTCATGTTTTTTGATGGTGACTGCCACAGAGAGATTTATACAGAACGACAGAGTAGTGAATACTCTAGATCAGTGGTGCCCAACCCGTAGCTCGCGAGCAACGTGTTGCTAGCGTACCGTTTTAATGTGGCTCGCGGATCGCGTGTTCAGATTCATCACGTTTGTTAAAAATAAGTATATATATATATATATATATATATATATATATATATTATATATATATATATATATTATATATATATATATATATATATATATATATAATATATATATAATATATAAGTATATAGGTGTATTATATATAATATATATATCGTCACCATATATGTGTCTCACCTAATATTTTAACATTTTTAGTTTGCTCAAGATAGACTAAAGGTTGGGTACCACTGCTCTAGATCAACAGTTTTTAAGCTTTTCTTTTTCCACAGACTCTTCTTAAATATCTTTTTTTTTTTTTTTTTTTTTTTTTTTCTCACCACTAAAACATAACAAGATTTAATGCCATAAAGCTCACCAAATATTTACTTGAAGTTTTTCATGAATGATTTTCTAATATTTGGAGCAAAAGGAAGATATTATATTCAAATAATTAGTAGTTAA
>JABUQX010041040.1:52500-55000 GCA_015478945.1 Trachelipus rathkii | reverse complement strand
ATTTTTTTTTTTTTTTTTTTTTTTTTTTTTTTTATTATTAATATATATATATATATATATATATATATATATATATATATATATATATATATATATATATATATATATATATATATTATATATATTTTTATATATATATATATATATTATATATATATATTTAATTTTTATGCCCAACGACGGAAACTGGCCATATAATTGACCGTCACCGAAATCACTTCACTCCGCCTGCAAAATATTTCATCTTCTTATTTTTTTATTTTTATTTTTTTTTTTTTACTTTTTTTTTTTACAGTTAACCACCACTCACGGGCCGAGCCCTTCAAGGAGGTGGGCAGAAAATTAAATACAGGACAAAACCTCACCCAAGCCCAAGCCTAACGCACCTCTCAGGTGAGCGCAGACGTGGGCTTTAAAGAGTGGAAGATTAAATACAGTTGGAAAAACAGAAGAAGGCAAGGAGTTCCACAGAACAGAAGTAGCTGGAAAGAAAGAGGCACCACAACGAACAAGTCTGGGGTTCTCAATACTCACGCAAAATTTATGCGAGAGCATGGCACCCCTTGTATTGCGAGGGCGACGCAATGGAGGTGGAATACGAGCGGCCAACTCCCCTGAGCATCTACCGCTGTAGTACCTATAGAAAAGAGATAGTGCGCCAACGTCACGTCGCAGATATAGAGGGTCAAGAGAGTTTGAAAGTAGGGGACAGTTTATTAGTCTCTTAGCTTTAGACTCAACCCTATCCAATAGAAGGGTGGAGCCGGAGCCCCCCAAATGTGAGAACAGTACTCCAAACAAGGGCGAATAAGGCCCTTATATAACTGGAGTAGCTGTGCAGAAGAAAAAAATTCCCCCAACCTGAACAGAACTCCCAGTTTCTTTGAGGCCACCTTAGCAATCATTAAAATATGAGGTTTCCAAGACAATTTATTGTTTATGTTAAGACCAAGAATGTTTATGTTGTTCACAGGAGAGACGTTAGAGCCGTCGAAGGAAATAGGAAAGTTGGGAGGTGTTTTTGAGAGGGAGATGTGGAGAAGTTGAGTTTTTAAAGAGTTGAATTTTACAAGGTTGCGGTGACCCCACCGGGAAATCCCATCCAGATCGACAAGAATAGAATCGGAAAGCTGAAGACGAGAGGCAACTCTAGAAGCAAAAGAGGGAGCAGATTTGAAATGAGTAGGAGAGTTGAGTCATCGGCATAAGAGTGAACAGAGTTAGAAGTACAGCTGATGAGATCGTTGATGAAAAGTAGGAATAAAGTTGAGATAGAACAGAACCTTGAGGAATACCACAATTAACAGGAAAGGAGGAAGAGTGCTGATGTAGAGAGGATCATAGAGAAAACTAGACAAGAGTAAGCAAAGAGAAGGAGGAAACTCAAGGGAAGGGAGCTTAGAAAGCAGTGACGCGTGCCAAATCTGGTCAAAGGCCTTGGATTTTGCTCTCTATTTACGTCTTTTACGTTTTTTTATATATATATATATATATATATATATATATATATATATATAGTTATTATATATATATATATATATATATATATATATATATATATATATATATATATATATATATATATATATATATATATATATATTTAAACTCAAATGAGATTATTTTATTTTGCTGATTCCATGAGGCTCAGCATACTCGTATGTTTTCCCAAAATAAGTATTTCTTTTTTTTTTTTTTCTTCATCAAATGATGCGTCTGCGAGCATGGCTCGGCGTTAATAACATCTTCATATTCGTCTAAGATCTACGTCTCTGGTGGTATTGGAATTAGAAGTTCTGAACCCGTGAGATTCAAGCCATATACCAGTGGAAATATTCCGAATTTTTAACATTGCCCATCCTTAGCTATTAATTCTGAAATTTCTGTTAAGTGCCAAAATATTAGTCCATTATTATCTTCAAATAATTGGAAATTATAAATTTCCTTATCTGACGAGATCCATTCAGCAAAACCAGTCTAGTACATGTATTCATTGAAACACTTTTTAATTTATGAGAAAAAATCAAGAAATACGCTACAGTGTTTGTTATGTACCACTTTTATCTAAAATTTGATCTTCAAAATAGCCTTACCAGTATTCTAAATGCTATTTATTCATAATTGGTAGTTAGTTAGTTACCTATTTAACCTTTTATTGAGAAATAAATGGCATAGTTTAAAACTTCAAATTGGTTATTGTTTTGCATTTTATTTGAAGAGTTCTTTTATCAACTTTTCAAATTGATATCACAATCTCAAGGAAGCGTTCGAAATTAAACTGTTATTAGGAATAGATGAACTAAGTTTTTAAATATTGCCGAACAATGTCATGTCAGTGGCAAGTGTTAGCCAGATCGTAAAGGTTTACCTTACCTAGAGACCTCGAGACAGGATCATTTGCTCAAAAAAAAAAGTAATTGTGACCGAAAAAGTAAAATCACTGAGAGTAATGACAGGACTTTTGAGCCCAAAAGTGTAGTAAATCCAAGACATACTTGTA